>LQNS02001155.1:13610015-13621316 GCA_001587735.2 Parhyale hawaiensis
ACCGCTACAAACTAAAAAATGTAGCGGCGCTACCGCTACAAACTAAAAAATGTAGCGGCGCTACCGCTACAAACTAAAAAATGTAGCGGCGCTACTATGAAGGGGCACTTGGGCGCCCTTAAAGAAGGTGTTCAAAGTAAACAAACGTTCGACACTGCATCATGGATTTGTTCCAATGAGGTGCCACACACAAATCCTGTACAAACACTGTACATCTAGTTTCGAATTGTTTGGCTATAGTGGTCTGAAGTAAATGATAAACTCAAGAGTAATAGTAATCTGATAATCTAAATAATTCCGATGTTATAAATAGAACTAGAGCACTCTGAGAGCGCATACCTCCGCCATGTGAGGCAACGGTAGCAAAAAATTCAAATTGGTTCTGAAACAATAATTTTCTTTGTATAAACTCCAAAATCTAGTCATTTGTGCCTTTTTATATTAATAAAAGCTTGTTTAATTTTCTTGAAGATCCGCTCATAACTTTTTGAGCTATACTGTTAACAAACGTTATGACAAACATAAGTCAAACATACAAACGAACAAACCGATCTGCACCAAAATTTGATCATTTATGTCTTCTAAACATTACTAACAAACCCTGTAAATTTCATAAAGATCTATTCATTATTTTTTGAGTTATTGTGCTAACAAGCATAAAATTAAAGACAGTGACAAGCGAACGAACGAACAAACGGATTATTACCAAAATTTGGTCATATGCTCTTTGTTATATACCTAACAACTCATGCAAGTTTTATCAAAATTCATTCATAACTTTTTGAGTTATGGCATCGAGAAAATTGAGGCAGACAAACAAACAAACAAACAAACGGATGGACATATCTTTACCAAAAGTTAATAATCTGTTTCTCCTAACATACCTAACAATCCCAGTAAATTTCATCGAAATCGGTTCATAACTTTTTGAGTTATCTTTGTGACAGACAGACAAACAAACACGACGAAAACATAACCTCCTTGGGGGAGGTAATTACGCAATTAAATGAAAGGAGCTACATAGTATTTGTATCACAGCAATCTATCAATTTGACTATTAAAATCGATTTGGAACATAGGTAAGAAACGAGATGAAATGGGAGATAAGGAATTAGGAGAAGAGAATGGAAGAAAGAACGGGAAAGTGGCTTTAACGCCGAAGGAAACACAGCAGGGACAGAAAATACGCTGTCCCTAGGGGCCTAACTAACGCATTACAAGGAACATTGGGTCTCCCTGGAGCGCTGCCCCGCAGGGTAACGAGGTTTGCTTAGTAATGACTGCTGTAATCGTAGAGCATGACAGGCATGCTCCAATGGGCGTAGCCTTATATGCACTAGTTCTTGGTACAACGAAGAAGAATAATGGATTGCGTTTACAACTATTAGTGCTACTTTTTAAAATATGCGATAAGATTCCAATAAGAACATTGTTGTCTAAGAAATAACCTTACTTCCATCAGTATGTTTGCTTTCTCGACAGGCAAGACATGAGACAAACAGAGATTCAGAAAAATCTTGAAAATGAGCGCGAAAGATGTTTTCTTTGAGCTTCATGAACTCGTAATATTTGAATATAAACGGTATAAACGGCCACGAAGCGCTCTGTTTAACACTTAATGTACCTTGTTCACTTTGAAATTCTACTTCAGTATTTTCAAGTGCATCAGTTTCAACTTCTATTCGAGTTGCTTCACTTGCGGATCTTTTTGCAATAAATTTATCCATTACTTTGCATTTTTTATCAAATGGCAATTGAAAGCGAGCAGAAACTTGATAAACGTTACCATACGACGCCAACTATATTATATGGCTCTGCAAGCAAAACTGAACGGTACTCTACTCTTATCAGTGTACTGTGCAGTACTCTTGCGGTAGTCGATCAACCAGTAGCGCATCACCAAACGGAACACGTATGATACTCGTTCTAAACGCGTTTATTCTCGTAACAAACACGTTCATTCCCTATTAGAAGACTTATGAGTTATGAGTCGGTATGACTTAACGTCACTTAAGTCACGAGTCTTATTGTTTTATTATTATTTTTATGCGTCTTAAAACATTACTTGATTACATTATTATTTATCATCATGGGTAAATAATTATTTACCCTTCCGCTCAGTCAAATTGATATAAACGAAATCTTGGGGAAACGCCCATTTTTCGAGCTACTTGACTTTGAAGTTCTATTTTTACCTCCTCCAAGGAAGGTATATTTTTCGTCGGGTTTGTCTATCTGTCTGTTATTTTATCTGTCACCAAGATAACTCCAAAAGTTATATACGGAATGAGACACAATTTACAAGGATTGTTAGGTATGTTAGAAGGAACAGATGATTAACTTATGGTGATGGTGAAGATCCGTACATCCGTTTGTTTGTTTGTGTGCCTCATTTTTTTCAAAGCTATAACTCAAAAAGTTAATGACGGATTTTTATGAAATTTTTCATGAGTTGCTTGATAAGTCACGAAGAGTTAATGACCAAATTATTGTTATAATATGTAAGTTCATTTGTGTGTTTGTTGCTGTGTTTGTTTGATTTTATGCTTGTTAGCGTAATAATTCAAAAAGGTTTTGAATGGATCTTCATGAAACCTACATGAGTTGTTGGTAATGTTGAAAGACATGCATGAATGATTAAATTTTGTTGCAGATCGGTTGGTTTGTTTGTATGTTTGACTTATGTTTGGCATAATGTTTGTTAGCACACTAACGCAAAAAAGTTATGGATGGATCTTTATGAAATTTACAGGAGTTGTTACTAACCTAATGTTAAAAGACATAAATGATTAAATTTTGCTGCAGAGTTGTTGGTGTGCTTGTATGTTTGACTTATGTTTGTCATAATATTTGTTAGCACCATAACTCAAAATTTTTTGAATGGATCTTTATAAAATTCACAGGAGTTGTTGGCAAAGTTAAAAGACATAAATGATTAAATTTTGGTGCAGATCGTTTGGTTCGTTTGTATGTTTGACTTAGAGGCATAACTCAGAAAGTTATGAACAGATCTTTAAAAAAAAAAAAAGCAGAAACTCTTAATACTATTGAGAGGCACAAATGATATGGTTTTGTAGTTGATATAAAGAAAATCATGGTTCCAGAGTCAATCTGAGTTTTTCGTTACCGTTACCTTGCTTGGAGGAGGTATGCCCTCTCAGGGGGCTCTAGTTCCCTGTCTAATACTGAAGAAAAATTCCGGTCGAAAATCCTCAACGACCCGATACCATACACAGTTACACGGGTAAAAAAACAATTTTAAGGCGTTTCACACGAGTGACACTCGGCTCGCAGACGCTCAGCTCTCGAGATATTAGACTCCGAAGCCACCGCTGCTTTCCTATCGCAGAAAATGCCCGGTGGCTGCACTATAACCTAAACTGTGTTAACATAACCTAAAAAACCATTTAAAAGGCTTCCTAACCCACAGTGCCATCGCCGGATATTTTTCTTCATATGAAAACAATGGCAACTTCCAGGCCAAACATCTCAAAAATCAAGAATTTGCGAGCAAAAGGCCAGTTGTCATTCGTCACTAAATGTGTCATTCCACTCATATATGTCATCAAAACGTTGAAAATTCTCGACCGAATCCTTTTCTTTAGTATTAGATAAAAAAAAATTCAAATTCAAGCATTTCGAAAAGTAAGCATCTCCCAAAAAACGGTTGTGATTCCATGATTCAGGACGTGTAAATCCATAAAGAAACACACCTCATAATTATGCATCAACCTTACTGGACGAAAAGGTAAATATTAGCCCTATTTTTACCTCCTGATCGAAACATGTTGGCATGAATTTTCATTTTAGCATTTTTGTCATTTTGTTTGTATAAAAGTAAAGAAACGGTATTAAAGTAGCGCTAAAAAGTAGCGCCGGTACTATACTAGCCCTACAGTGCTTATGTAGCGGCGCTACCGCTACAAGCTGAAAAATGTAGCGGCGCTACCGCTACAAAATTTGTAGCGGCGTAACTGTAGCGCCGCTTAGCCCACCTCTGATTATTATTGAGCAGTTCCATTCCACGCAAGCTAAGAATAAATTTATTCAATACTTACAAGCACTGGAACGCGTTTCTGGAAGTTTCACGCATCGTGTCTGCATTGATTTCGTTAAATTAGTAAGGGTTTCCAAGGGTATTTCTTCCCACCAATCCTTAATGCATTCAATCAATGATTTTTTTTATCTCCAAACTGTCTTCCATTTTGATAAACTTGCTTAAATACTGGGGTCACCAAACCCAAAACTTTTAAACCCATCGATCCCTTTAACGAATATTCACATTCTCATCGACCCTTCATAAGTTCAGTGAAAATATTCAATTTTTTTGGCATTTCCGATATTGTGCAGCAATAGCGAATTACATAACCACCCTACGAAATCTGTACGTCCCGTTTCCTATAAAGTTCCCCGTTAAATTAAGTAACAAGAAAAAACATCGTTCTTAGAGCTTTTATGCCGAAAAAGAATTGTAATTCTATAAATGACTCATGAAAACTTCCCTTCACGAGAAAACTATCAATGTATGTGTCATATGATGCGTGAAATCACAATATGCTTTAGAAAATTAACATGGCATATAATGATATATTCGGTGAAAAATTATTTCGTGGCCTTTGGCGACTACCTATACTATTGAATACACTGAAAGTACGTAATATTTCATCATTAAAGTTAAACAAAATTAAACATGAATAGCTAACATGAAAAAAAATTATAATAAAACAGTTGGCACATATAGCATGGATGTACTTGGTGAGCAGCAGTAAGTTCATTGATAATGCGAGTGGTTTGAAAATTCCTAATCTTTAAATAGCAAAATCACCGCGGTTGTGCTGGTTCAGTCTCTTCCTTTGCTTTGTTAAAACTGCGTTCGCGAGGCTAAAAGCAGATTCAACCACTAATGGAGTTTGGTATTGGAAGTAAGAAAGATTCGACCGCAGCACCGAGCTTGAGAGGCTTATAGGGTGTGTTCGATTGGGCGACAAAATTAGGCCATTGAGGCTTAAGTTGTACAAAACTCCAGATAGGTGCGTTGGCTTCAACCCCGTAAAGTCGAATTTCAAACATTGGCGCTTATCCAGCTACATTGAGACTTTCAGAAACTTAATTTTAGTACGTGAAATGGAGTTTCCAGTCCATTTAACGCGAATGCATTGTTTACAACATTTATATATTTATATCACGATTCAAATTGACAAAGCGAGTCAAGTGACATGGTGCCACACGCTAGCCAACAGAACGATTTTGTGAGTTTAGACAACCGAATCGATGTCTAAAAACCTGAACACTCACGCTTATCATGTAAAATTTTAGAACGGAGCATGAAGCTTTTTTGATAACTGAAAAATAACTTAAAGGTGGCTTTACGTCCGCCACCCATCCTGTGCAGAGGTGATGCTGCAGTCCGTGACCAGCGGGGTGGCTAACAGCGAGTTATCCCCACAGTTCACGAAGCCGCTTACAGCAGGTTTATCTGCACTTTCAGTAAGCATGCTTCCAGTAAGTGTTTAAATTTCGTAGTCTCTGTACCGGGGACATTTCGAATGTGACGAGGCATTTTGTTGAATAATCTCGCCCCTCGCACCACGAAACTATTTGAATACTTTGTGGCTATCGCATCACCACCAGTTTTGATCGGAATGCGCACCTCACAAGTGCGACCAATATGGTATGAGTGTCTGGCCTGGATTCGCCCATCTACGTTAACAGTTAATCCTTCTAGAATTTTCCAAACATACATGATCGTAAAGCACTCGAATCTCCTTTGAATTGAGTACATTTGGAGTTGAGCAAATTTTTCCTGGTAGTTCAAATCTTTTATGCCCCGGATTTTGGCGGTGAACGATCTCTGGATAGCTTCGAGGTGCTCTAAGTCTTTCCGTTTGCTTAGCATCCAAAGAGGTGAACAGTATTCAATCCTTGGCAGTATCAGTTGTTTCCATAAGGTGAGCATTGTGTCTGCCTCTCGTGAAGAGAAAGTTCAAAGCACCCATCCGCTCCAATTCTTGCCTATGGTAACGACTCGAGCCACGTGATCTTCAAAAGTGGCATTATCTTGTATTTTCACCCCAAGATCCCTTAAAATTTGCTTTCTCTCTATTTCGCTCCCATCTCTCGTCGTGTAGGACGTAGATTCAGTAAGGGAGAAGTTCTTTCCGTTTCGTAAAAGTTCAAATTTTGATTCGTTGAAGGTCATGTTGTTAACCGATGTCCAGCGAAAGATGTTGGTTAGGTCTAGTTGCACATTCCGTACGTCCGCCGTTGATTGTACCGCTGCCAATATCCGTGTGCCATCAGCGAACGATGAGGGAATGGGAAACTTGCATTGGTGCCCTATATCATTTATCATGATAAGGAAGAGTATTGGACCAAGCACGGTGCCTTGTGGGACTCCACTGAGTATCGGCTGTCGTTTGGACACTTAATTGTTTATAATTACGCTTTGGGTTCGGTTTGTCAGGAAAGCTTCGATCCATTGAAGACATTTTCCACGGATGCCCATGTTGAAGAATTTGAGTAGCAGTATTCTATGGTCTAATTTATCGAATGCTTTGGCAAAATCTAAATATATAACGTCCAAACTTTTGCCTCGACTTAGTATACGTCAAGTATAGAGTCATAATGCTCAAGCAGCTGCGAACTGGTTGAACGTTTATGGCGAAAGCCATGTTGATTTGAGGTAAGCAGGTTATTCCTTTCTAAGTGATGTACAAGGTGTTTTCTAAAGACCCTTTCAAACGTCTTCACTATGCGGCTGGTCAGGGAGACAGGTTTATAGTTGGCTGGATCCATGCTGTTTCCAGCTTTAGGAATAGGTGAAATAATCGCGTGCTTGTAAGTAAGTGGAATTACTCCATCATCCATTGATTTCCGCCACATTAGGTATAGGGGGTAAGAGATGCTTAGCTTGCACATCTTAAAGATTTTTGCAGGCACATCATCTGGTCCCGCTGCACTGTTGCCGCTAAGTTCATCAATGGCTAGTTCAATTCTTAGTTTTGTGAACTCGAAGTCCGTTAGGTAGTTTGTTGTTACATCAATTCTTGGGATTTCAGGTTTTTGAATTTTGTCACTAAAGACTTTTTGATATTGACGGCTTAGTATTTCGCTCATTTCCTGGTCATCCTCAACAAAAGATCCTGTGTCATTCACCAGTGGCCCGATTTTCGATTTTATTGAGGAATGATGTGATGCATAGACAAAAAAATATTTGCTGTTGCTTTTTATTTTTTGATGGCTTTACTTTTTTTTTCTTGTTTTCTTCAACGTGTGATGTTGCAAGCTGACGTTCTATCTCATCTAACTTCTTTTTGCGTTCGGATTTGCGTCGTAGTAACTTCGTTAATTGCTGGTAATTGTTGAGTTTTACTTGTTTCTAAAGTAGTGCATGACGAAATTTGTGGTCAGATAATGTTGTATCCTGGATTTTAATATTCATAAGCAGTTGTGCGTTATCTACGAAGAAAAGGTCTAAGACATTTTCATTTCTCGTAGGTGAAGAGATCATTTGGGTCAGTGAAAATTCTTCCTTTATGTGCACTAGAGAGAGAGCCTGATCTTTTTCATCTCTAGTGGCCGATGATGTTCTGGATAGTACGAAGCTTCCAGTTTCATCTGGCAAGTCTGTCGTAAGCCATTTTAAGAAGGTGAAGTTGAAATCACCATTTATATATACAATTGATACTTACTCTGAATTTATTTGCAACGTGTGTTGATCACTTGCAACATTTCAACATTTTTCGGTGGTACATTTTGGCGGCCGATAACACAACACGCACATCAATCTAAGTGTTTTTCAATATTAACAATAATACAATCACACATTCCACTAGAGAATTTCTGTTTTGTATGTGAACCAAGGTGATCTCATACGTATAATGCAACACCACCACACTTCCTATCTTTGCGGTCACATCTATGCAATACATAGTTTTCTATTTTGACTTCTGCTTGTTGACTGCATCATCTAGATGGGTCTCAGTATCGAGAAGGAGTTTAGAACTTGCATCGTATATCATATCCCGCAGTACCATTTGTTTTCTACAGTTTGTCGTTAACAGGCCTCGTATGTTCGTGGATTTTGCTAGGTACTTCATCATTATTAGATTTCAGTTCCTAGTGTTCATTCTGTTTTTGGCTGCTTGCTTTATCAGTTGTTGAGTTGTTCCAGGATCCCACCCCCCCCCAGTTGTGTAGGATTTTCTACTCTTGGTGAAATCCAAGGTGCTCTTGGGCCTCCACGCTGCACTTTTTCCATATAAGTCTCCATGGACGAGATTTTTTTCGTACAGTGTCTGTAAAAAATTTTGCTTACTTTTTAAATCTCTCCTCACATATTGATTGTGCACACTCATATCGCGGTCATTCATGGTAATAGCTCTTTCCACATTGTACTGGTGGTTATTTTCTCCGTACACGTTGGTTTGTATGCGATTTGAGTTTTGCCATGGTCTCCCCGAATTTTCCCTCGTTCAGCGTGGGTGTGCCTATGATGGGCAGTGGGAGCCGCTCGAACGGTTCCTTTCAGATGTATTTCAGGACATGTGGTATCAATACACGTGCCGTTTCTGAATGACTCTTGGCACAACCAGGGATGAAAGAAAGTGCATTTTCGTTTTGGGCTGTAACCTTGTCTGCCTTCATCCTCTCAGTTTCAAATTTTGACAAAAAGAAAGCAAAAAACAGAAGCACGTAAAAGTTTTACCATTTCTCACATGAATAGAAAAAAAGCAAATAAAGATCTGAGTACCGACAGTTTTCCTAAATAACAGAACTAAGCAAAAGTTTCTAAAATTGAAGAATCTGAGTATTTTGAAATTCCTTGTCAAACATAAGTCTTTTGATAGGGTTCACCAAATATACTCGGGGTGCCCGACATGTTTACTGCGAGCAAGCAACATGTTTTAATTGTCACGCCTGGAAGATCCGACGAAATTAGGGCGAGGGAGTGTGGCGAATCCAGTTTACCTTTACCTGTGTGTAAGTCCAGCTTTGATTAAGGTAAACAACCACCCCAAGATTAAGGTTAATGATAAGGAAACTGTAGAGAGCTGTCATAAAATGATCATTTTTATTGAGGAAAAGTGATAATTCAACGCCAGAGTGGTGAGCTTTAATATCATTTCTAGGGAACCCGGAAAGCCGCCAAAAAGTTTTGGTTTGCGGTACAGATTTTGCTTTCAGATCGAAGATGCCATGCCTCATTTCGGTCGGTCAAGTCTCATTTGCAATTAAACTATAGTTCTGCAGAATCCCGTCAGGAGGTCAGGAGAGTTAAAGTTCCTTCCTTCTTGTAAAAGCGCGTGTTTTCGAATTTTTAAAAATCGATCAAGACCAAGAGAAAACAGTTCAACAGGAGCTTAGTAGAGCATCACGTAGAGTAGCAGTGATCCCATCAGAATTAAAATTTGGCGAAAATGAAAATTAAAAGTATTTTGAACTCTACTCAGCGCAACGCTTCAACTGCACAGAAGAAATTTAACTAAACAAAAATAATCGAAATGGATTACTCACAATGGGAAAGAGAACTCTGTCAAAGAGCGAGTCTTTCATCTCCACTCTCAATACGACATCAAAACTACCAGTTAGTCAACCAATTCAGTGAAGGGGGCTCCAGATATGCAGTATATATTGTGTATATTCTAAGAAATTACATTTCTTATATTAAGATGAGACTCGAACTTCCTGCTATCTCATTTCCTTTTTGTCGACTAGATGAGTTTTCTCCGACCATGCAAGCACCATATTATGTATCATTAACATACACAGTGGATATCAAGGTAAAAGGGCAATAACATAATTATAGTATGATGGGAACGAGAGAACGATTCAAGATAATTATGTTTGGGTGAGGGAGGTTTCATACCTACTATGTTATTTTGACATTGGTCCGCATCGCCATACGGAGAAGACCAGCATCGTCTGTCAAACGCTACCACTCCTTGCATATGATAAATTTGAGATGTGCTGGCAGTTGGAGAATTATTCCTACTTTCTATAAATGCATCACTGAAGAATGAAACGTATAGGCTGTGTAATACCCGGTTGATAACTACAGTATAGTAAGGTGAGTAAGGTGAGCAAGCATTACCGGTGTACCAACAACCAAACAAATAGACAAACAAACAAATAAACAAACAAGTAAACAAAACAAACTAGCAAGCTAACAAACACAGATGAGTATTTCTTCGGGATATGTGCAAAGAAATTAGCTGCAACGATTACAACACAATTTATCCCTTGCATTAAATCTCATGTTCGTAGCTAGGATACCATGCAGCGCCATTAAGATATCTCCGGCTGCTCCAAGGAACAATGATGACGTCACTGCAGTCTCCAATTGGCTATTAGAAGTTCGCCTAGGACTTGTGTGACTGGGTCTCCCTTCGTGGGTTCCCTGTGCATTAGGCTAGCTTTGATCATGGTAAACATGTATCCTGAAGACGTAGGTTAAATGTTAGGGAAAGGGCAGAGCGAAAGTAGAACGGACCATATATAAGAACGTATTTCACTTACGACAAAATGAAAACCATTTTCAGCTACGCACGATACTCTTTTTGAGGCCGAAAAATAAAATTGATAATAAGACAAAACAGTGAATTTACGAACAACATGTCGTAGAAATTCCTCCCGTAAGAGGCTTTGCTGCAAACCAATAGAGGTAGGTGCTTAGAAGAAATATAGTAATTGCTTTTTTAGTCAAGGATCAAGTATGGATTTTTAGTAAGAATGTCTTTGCATAAAAAACCGCTGAAAATAAGAAATAAAATGTGTAACGTGTGTAATGCTTCTTAGTGAAACCGCAGGCATTCATGTTCAGTAGTGAACGTTTTTTTCGGTAAAAACTCGAGCATTTATTAGTAAAAAAAGAAAAGAATGAGAAACGTGTGAGACTATGAGAGCAGGCGGGCCGCTGCGGCGGAGCAGATGTTTTGCAGGCGCTAAAGCCGCAATTGCCGCAATATTTCATGTGTCCGGAACTCCTCTGGAAATTGCAGGGCAATTCTGACCGTGATTTGTTACTGTGACTCACAAGACACACCCGGAGGCTGTGTAGTGGATACCGGACTCTCTCCTTCATCACTCATATGCTCGCTTTCTGGGTGGAAGTTGTTTTTTACCCCCAACAGAATATAGCTATATACATGTGTATATATATATATATATATATTTCGAAACGGGCTATTAGATGGCCAAGAATCTTTAAAAACGGCCTGTTAGGTGGCAAATGTCTCGATAGAGGTACCAAGAATCTTGGCCATTTAACGGTATTTCAACTTCAAATAGTGAAAAACGTGT
>LQNS02001155.1:13626901-13658711 GCA_001587735.2 Parhyale hawaiensis
CAACATATGCAGCAGGTGTCGGACAACATATGCAGCAGGTGTCGGACAACATATGCAGCAGGTGTCGGACAACATATGCAGCAGGTGTCGGACAACATATGCAGCAGGTGTCGGACAACATATGCAGCAGGCGTCGGACAACATATACAGCAGGTGTCGGACAACATATGCAGCAGGCGTTGGACAACATATGCAGCAGGCGTCGGACAACATATACAGCAGGCGTCGGACAACATATACAGCAGGTGTCGGACAACATATGCAGCAGGCGTCGGACAACATATGCAGCAGGCGTCGGACAACATATACAGCAGGTGTCGGACAACATATGCAGCAGGTGTCGGACAACATATGCAGCAGGCGTCGGACAACATATGCAGCAGGCATCGGACAACATATGCAGCAGGTGTCGGACAACATATGCAGCAGGCGTCGGACAACATATGCAGCAGGTGTCGGACAACTGCGAATGTTTTATATGGATGCTGCATTTATAAAAATTTCTATACCATCACTAGAGTCCTAACAATGCTTCAATAGAATACTGCTATAATTAAATGATTGCAACTACAACTAGTAGTTGTAGTAGTAGTAGTAGTAGAAGTTTTACTAGCGCTTCAGTGGCACACTGCCTAAATCGCGCCGAACTATTCCTGTGTTTAACCACAGGCTCATGCGCCGACTAGGGCGCGTTTAAATTGTCAATGATTTTTGTCTCGGCTTTTCTGCCGGTAGGTCTCAAGAGTGGTCAGTGCGCTACTGACAGGAAAAGGCGCAAGTTGAGCATCTCCAACGCCCGGGCGCGGCTGAACGCTTTCGCTCAGCTACGCCGCACAGGGGAAGGAAACGAAATTCAAGAAGGTAGAAGAAGTCTAGAGGGAATAGGTCAGCCACCTCGATCAGCAGCCCACCTCCCGAAACAGAAGGGGAAGTATTGAGAGCCTACCTAACTTTACAAAACTAACCTTATCAGTAGCAACTGCGGCAAGTTGCAACATACCCTGCGGAGAAGGCACTGGGGATTGGGGAACCTTGGGGTTGTGAGGCCCAAATATACAGTGGCAGGGAAAGGGCCCGCCAGAATATGCCCCTGAGGGCGCAACTACAACAAGAGAGCGTATATCTCCGGCAAGCAAGGCAACGGTAACGAAAAATTCATATTGGTACTGAAACCATGATTCTCTTTGTATCAACACCAAAATCTAATCATTTGTGCCTTTTAATGGTATTAATAGTTTCTGTTATTTTCATGCAGATCCTCTCAAAACATTTTGAGTTATGTTGCTAACAAACATTATGATAAACATAATTCAAACACACAAACGGACCAACCGATCATCACTAAAATTTGATCAATTATGTCCATTGACATTACTAACGATTCCTGTAAATTTCATAAAGATCCATTCAAAACTGTTTGCGGTATTGTGCTAACAAGCGTAAAATCAAACATAGCTACAAACAGATCATCACAAAAATTTGGCCATTTACTTTGCGTAACATGCCTAACAAGTAACAACTCCTGCAAGTTTCAAAAAATCCATTCAACAGTTTTGAGTTATGGCAACAAGAAAAATGAGGGAGAAAAACAAACAAACAAACAAACAAATAAACGGATGGACGGATCTTCGCCAAAAGGTAATCATCTGTTTCTCTTATGATACCTAACAATCCCTCTAAATTTCGTTGAAATCCGTCATATTGAGTTATCTTGTAGACAGAGAGACAAATAGACAGACAGAGAAATACGACGAAAACATAGACTTCTTGGCGGAAGTAATAAGAAATTTCGATCTTCTCAACTACAATGATTTTTTTTATGTCTTGAAATTGCAGCTTAGTGTGCATCGTAATTATTCAACGTTATGGGGTTAGAAGAGACTTCGTTTGCAGGTGCGTTTCTATGTTATCTTTTACGTGTTGTGTGGTGTGTTTTCGCCAATTGTAGGATTTGTTACCACTACAAAGTCTACCATGCAGAGGTGCCAACCCTATAACTTCGACAGGTTGTAAACTGTTGCCTTCGGTACGTCTTTGTGTCTGTAGAACGTGCAGTATCAACACAGCAGACCATAGTTGAGGTTGACGAAGTATTTGCTTTATTTAAAATATTATTGATACTTTCGATAATCCGGTACCATAGTTACACCTCCCTGTGATAGCCTCTCCAAATTTTGCGAAATTTCAAGCAGCAAATTTACCAACTTTGAGAATCCCATTTGATGAGCTGGAGAACAGCGAAACGCGCGTCGTGGGCAACAAAATTTCTTCATCTGCTTCTCAACGATTTTTACAAGATATTTATGCCATTTCAAGAAAATACAAATTTATGTACATCTATCTCTCTCTCTCTCTCTCTCTCTCTCTCTCTCTATATATATATATATATATATATATATATATATATATATATGCATATACTTAACGGCCTACTCGAAATAGCAAGTAGGATCTACGACTGATTGATGAAGCCTGTATAAATGTTTTTAAATAATACAGGCAGCTCGAAAAAAACTGTTTATGATGATAGAAAGATTGCATTTGTCACTTAGAAACAAATTCATCAATGTAGATCTTCGGCATTCAACAGTCATTAAATTTTTACGGATAGCGAATGACCAAAAAATTATCCTAATTAATGCTCCCTCCCACACGATGCTCAGTGATTTATCTCACAATGTATATATCGCATAGACTTCAAAGCCACTCGATCGGCTCTTCAGTGATACTGCAGGTGTCGATTAGCTGTTAATTAGAAGTGGTAATTAGGCTGTGGCTTAATCACGGCTTGCATTGATTAGCAATCTTATTAGCAATTCTGTTCATGAAAGGCTCTCAATATTGCAGCAGTGGAACGTCAGTTCATTGATTATTCACTGAAGTTATAGAAATATCCCTGTTTCAACAATAACTTCAGTCTGTAAAACAGTTAATTTATGAGTCATTCACGCAATATCTCTCATCAAAAGAAATTAATATAATTGATTATCTACTATAAGAATACTAGTATTAAACAAACTGTACTTTTTATATCTATCAGGTAATGCACTGCAAGAATAAGATAGGAAGAAATTCGAGCATTTATGATGTAATCTCGCAGTATCTGTAATACGGGATTGATCTCGCAGTATCTGTAATACGGTATTGATCTCGCAGTATCTGTAATACGGTATTGGATTCCGGCAAACTGAGGAACTGAGCTCGCATGTACGATCGAGCGTATTCGTTCATGCGTACCAGTCAAAGGTGATACCGGAAGTGATACCGGACATGCCCCTTGACAGTGTGTATGTATGACCAGTTTTCATTTGAGAAGCCTCTGAAGAGTAAAAAGCGGAAAAGTCAATAGTGATTTCCGTGAAGTACTAATTTTCTGCCATCATTTAATAACGGGGCGGGACACTAGTCTATAATATTACTTTGCTTCTGATTTCATTCGTCCATCCGTCCATCCATCTAGCCGTTCGTCCGCACGTTACGCTTTCAGTATTATATAGGGCACGGACCACGCGATACCCTGACTGTCCATGGAAATTTGCAAGTGAGGCTGATGATAAATAGATTAAACTTCGATAAAATCCTACCAGGCAACAGAGCGACCTCAAGCAAAAAGTAAACGGTTCTCGGTAATGCAAGAAATGTGCTTATCCGCAGGAAACACAAATTCGTAGCTATATACCAACTGTGGACGACGATAATTGAAGCGCGGGACAGCAAAATTGGCTAAAAATATTTTTTGCAATTTACCGCTCCTCCAGCGCTCACGCATGCGTGTTTCTTTCCAATATATACATTTCTTTAGTCTCCAAGAACAGTTTAAGTGTTTCTTCATGTCTGTACGTTGAATGGAACAAATTTTATCTCGAATTTGTCAATTTACCATCAGTCTCATTGTCGAGGGGTGGACAGTCAAGGTGTCGCGTGGTCCATGCATAAGGGTAAATGGTGTGTCTTTGATACGGTTTTGGCAGGGAACAAATGGAGACAGTACTAAGCTCCTGCTGCTCGCAGGTCACAAAATTGCTACCTCACTTGTCATATTCAATCACACTTCGAAGCCATGATAGGGTATATAGATAATTATAGTATGACCTTTGGTCAAGGAATTTCAAATGTCTTCCCTAGTTTTCGAGCGTATACAATATTCCATTGATATTTAAGGCCTTTCCGGCATTAACGCTCTGAATCCTCGAAATCTTGGTAAAAGAAAATAGGCAAAGTTAACTGTCTGGAGAGATATCATAATAAAAGCTGAAGTAGCCATCGTTTGGGAACATATATCCATCTCTAACGGGAAAGTTTGCATTTAATATGATAACACACAAATCGCTATTCAATGTCTTTGCCTCTTTTCGCCTGTTCTTCCACTGGGAACAGAGAAATAGGTGAACACGGTCAGCACCACAGACAGAGGAAGACACAGAGAGTTTTTCAGGATGTTGCGGTAAAATTTTGCCTAAATGATGAGGTCACAGTCGCCAATTTGCTGTTTTCATCATAAATTGGTAGCTGTGCAGGATACAAGTTTTATCTACATAGCCCCAGCCGATTGAAATTTTCTCGATGCTTAAGGCCGGCTGCACACTAACAACTTTCGTCGTCGCTAGCAGCCTAGACGCAACTTAGCTTATCCGACTGCGCAGCCGTGGCCGTGACTTCAGCATGACGTCTATGAACATCGTGCTGTAATTCGTAAAATACCAATCGTTGTGAACACCAACCGCTCATAATTAAGTGCGATGGTTGAGAGTTCAACATTGCCACTGGCTAGGGTGTAGAAATTGCAGTAGCGACTGAACTATCTGAAATTTTTTTGAAGCAGCTAAATTTTGTGCAAGCTGAAGCCGTGCCGTAGCTACGTACACGGATAAGTTGAGTTGCCTCTAAGCTCCTAGCGGCAACGAAAGTTGTTAGTGTGTAGCCGGCCTAATGGCTACAAGACTACGAGCTCAGTAAACTTTTTAAAATTACCTCAACCTGAGATTCATACTACTTTCTTTGACGTTAGGAATATGTAGTACGTACATTTCCTCGATTAAATTTACGTTTGTTTGTTACTATTTTCTAGTGCTACTGAAATTATTCGAGGCATAACACCGGTGGCTGAACGATGACGTCAGAGGAATGTCGAGGTAGAGCTGTGCTTAGCTGCTCGTCGGTGCTTTCATTAGTAGTGGTCTCAACTATTTGAAATTTCAACTAATTTTTTTTGTCGTGCTTGAAGATATTTACATAACACTCAAGGATGATAAGACTTACAAGGTTAACGCACGGGGAGAGGCCAAGCTGCAGTGCTCCATGGGAAATGGGCTTGTGACATCATAAAAATTTAGTACGTTAATGAGTAGCTATTTTACTTTGCTCCTTCATCATTTCATTTGGGCCTCCAGAGTGTCCTACAGTCTTTATATATAGTTCCACAAAAACATGTATCAAAGCATCTACGGAATTTTTAAGCTTATTGAAGAATAATAATTTATTATGTTTAGGTTGTTTTTCCGCAACAGACACGCACCCGGTCGGACAGTGTCTGTAAAATGTTGCCCTAAGCTGTGCCGTCGAGTACGCGTCGTTAACATATCCTCCTCTCCTAATCAGGAAGCAAAGAGCGTAACGGGAGGACTCACGAAAAATTAGAACCAAAACGTGACGTCATCATCGACGAATCTATGGCTGAGCAGCCTAGGAGTATTTTAACTAATTTCACCAGAAAATCGTCTTAAAATGCAAAATTTATCTCTAGCGTATAAATAAATGAAGATAATATGTACCAACTTAGCAATAATCTATAGAAAATTGCTGTGCATGTTGGTGGGAACTTTCACAACACTAGCGCCAAATTTGTTGCCCCTTTCGGCGACTCAATTCAACTTCTTTTTCTTGATTGAAGTCTTATTTACACGTCATATTCTCTTCACAGTACTCTTCAAAGAATATATCTATTCTTTACCAACATAAATAAGCACCATTATAGCCAATTCTGTACGCGAAAGAAACCACAGTTACAGGTAGCCTATTGCCCGAACTTTCTGTACTTGGCGACAACATTTTTTGATATTTCGCTGCTCAAGTGGCTGGCCAGTCTTGAGCGGGAGACTGAATGAAATAAATCGAAAAAATACGATGATATGTTCAAGAAAACCATATACGAAGGTCTGAGGCCCCACACCTAAAACACTTCGACTCGTCGATGTGATGCAAATTTGCTACGTGCGGTCACAGCTATGTTTCACTTCAGTCCTATTGAGTCCTCCTGTTGCATTCTTTGCTTCCTGCTCCTAATCGTAAAAAATGCATCATTAAAAAGATTTTGGATTCAACATTCGCCAGTTACAACAACATCGTTCCGCAAGACAGTTTAGCAGTGGGAAATACGGTTAGGTGATTTTTTCCAATTTTGTTAACGTGCGTCGGACGCGATACTCTTATAACTGCTGCTATAGGGCACGCAGTGTATAAGTAGCTCATGTTTTTTTTTTGTAATGTTACCGAGCAATTGTATGGCTTCTGCGTATTATGTATAGACCTTTACTTTAATGTTACTGGACCGGAAGGAATGTAATTTGTTTCTCTTGTCCTTTAATGTTTGTCTTACAAATCTTGTTAAAAAATTCTTCTATCTCGGCGTTTATTCATTCGCATCTGAGACATTTTTTCTAGCAGCTGTTTGAAATTATAGAGGATAGCAGATCATTGGTAGAAGACGAATATAAATCGAAAACATTGAGTTATTCACTCATACGATTCCATCTTCAGAATGCCATTTTACTCTCGATAAAACTCACTCGATTTATTGCATTTTAAAGACGATAAACTTGACCCTAGAAGTGATTCTGACAGATGTGGGCATGTGACGGTTGAATTCATCTGCTCTTTTTCAAGCCTTTTAACTAACGTTTCTTTAAAAAATTTATCCTTCAGAAAGCTAAAAAAAGTTTGTAGATGCTTTGATACATATTTTTGTGTAACTATAAAGATTGTAGGACATGTAGGGCACTCTGGAGGCCCGAATGAAATGATAAGGAAACAATGTAAAATAGCTACTCATTAACGTACTAGGTTTTTATGACGTCACAAACCCACTTCCCATGGTGCACTACAGCTTGGCCCTTCCCCGTGTGTTAACCTTTTAAGTTTCATCATCCTTGCACAACACTTGTATCGTGACTACGGATGCATGCTGTAAATAAGCAAACGATCGGCTGTGACGTCATTGCCGTGGCATTTTTGTTGAGAAAATACCGAAGAGATGCCAGTTTGTGCTTGTCAGGGGTCAGGGCTACTTTGGGAAAGTATTAACTTCTTCCCCTGCTTTCGAAAATTACCCACTGCCCCATAAAACTATCAAGCTTATGGCCTGGCTAAGACGTGACATTTATAAATACCACAGCACACTTACTACCACAGTTCATTTACAGAATATAGTTATGTCATATCTGAGTGTTTTGCGCATACGGACGAACAACCCTTCAGAATTGTGACGTCAAGCCAATAGCGTCACGCCATTGTGGAAGGAGTGACGCTATTGGCTTGACGTCACAATTCTGAAGGTTTGTACGGACGGCCGTATGTGCAAACACTCAGATCTATCATAACCATTCTTCTGTAAATGAATTGCGCTTACTACCCACGTAATTTCAGAGGCGTCCATTGCTTTTCTGAAATTTAGGGAACCGTTTTGCATTAGGTCTGATATAGTTTTTCTAGTAAATGCACTGTGTTAGATGCCAAGTGCTTGAGCCGTAGCCAATGCAATAATAGACTGGTTTTGGGTGGTGGCGTAAGACCATCACCCGCGGAGGGGGCAAATTGAACGAAGTCATGTTTGATGGCCAGCTAATTCTAATTTATCATATGGATGCTGTGTCCAACAAGGCTAGCTCCAGGGTACCAACCAGCCCCTCGCACATCTCTCAATAATAAAATTGGAAAAAATTGGAGGCGTGAGACCACCTGCCGCGGTGGAGGTAAATTCTACCCGATGGAGGAAAATTCAACGCCGTCATTTTTTACGGCCAGCTAGGGCTATTTTTTTAGCATGGGTCCCATCTAGGTCAACCTACCAAGCTCTCTACAAAAAATTATGAAGTTTGCTCAACTTCTTCGACCACTTATTGGGTCGACAGCAAATAAATATATACAACTAGAACGCCTCAGTGGCGTAAGACCATCACCCGTGGTGGGAGCAAATTTCATCGCCGCCAATTTTTATGGCGAGCTAATCCTAGTTTTCTCGCATGTGTCACATTGAGGACAGCCCACCAGACTCCCTGCAGAAAGTCATGAACCTAGCTCAACTCCTTCTATTGTTTTGGGTGGAGAACAAATTTCTTCGACGTTATTTTTTATGGCCAGCTATTCTCAGTTTTTGGCATGGGTCACATCGAGGGCAACCCATCAGACTCCTGCAGAAAATCATGTACATAGCTCAACTCCTTCGATCACTTATTGGGTTGACAGAAAAATATATATACAAACACACATACAGTACAAAATATATATATCGATTTCGATTAGAAGCAGTTAAAAAAATTGTGATAACCATGACGCGCGTTTCGCTGTTCTCCAGCTCATCAGGTGGGAGGGAAAAAATGGTAAATTTAGTTCTTGAAATCTATGATACTATGATACCGGCTGTTCCAAGAGTACAAATGAAATTCTTTATCAAGCAAATGTTTCGTCAACTTTCAACTACAGTCCGTTGCGTTGATTCCAATTACTGCACGTTGCAGACACATACATGTAGCGAGGGCGATAGTTTACACCCTGTTGAAAGTAAACAGCAGGCACATCAGCATGGTAGTCTTCGTAGTAAATACAAATCCCACAATTTGCGAAAACACACCACACAGTAGCTGAAAGTTAACTTGAAGCGTTGGTAGGCCTCTGGTGATTGTAGAAAACTCTGCAAGATACAGTTGCAGCATTCCGCATCCTACTGCACATATTGAATTTATTTGCCATGGCTTCTGTCATATAATTTTATTTAGATGGTATAAATGTCAATTTCGATTAGAACTAGTTAATGAAATTTCGATCAAAATTTCTATCTGTAAGCTGGTAAACATAATTATAGTGACATACAGTCATCTTTCTTAGCAGTGATACTATTTGTTCTCCCTTTTTTGATCTGCTCTGCACGTTATTTCGAGGCCTTGCAGGTACGAACGCGCTCGTACAGTCCAGCCTGTGTTCATATAGTAACTAGAGCACTCTGAGAGTGCATACCTCTGACAAGCTAGGCAACGGTAACGAAAAATTCAAATCGGCTCTGAAACCATGATTTTCTTTCTATCAATACCAAAATCTGATCACTTGTGCCTTTTTATGATATTAACAGTGCCTGTAATTTTGTTGGAGATCCGTTCGTAATTTTTTGAGTTATGCTGCTAACAAACATAAGTCAAACACAAAAACGGACAAGCCGATCACAACAAAAATTTAATCAATTATGTATTTTGACATGAATTACAATTCCTGAAAATTTTATAAAGATCCATCCATAATATTTGAATTCTTACGCTAACAAACATTTTAACAAACATTAGTCAAACACAGAAACAAACAAGCCGATCACCACTAAAATTTTAATCAATTATGTCTTTCAACATTACTAACAATTCCTGAAAATTTCATAAATATTTATTCATGATTTGTCAAGTTATTGCGCTAACAATCATTAAATCAAACACAGCGACAAACAAACGAACGAACGAACAGATCATCACAAAAATTTGACCATTTAATAATAATAATAAACCCAACAACTCATGTATTTTTCATGAAAATTCGTCCATTACTTTTTAAGTTATGGCACTAACAAAAAAAGGTAGACAAACAAACGGATGGACGGATCTTCACCAAAAGTTACTCATCTTTTCCTCCTAACATACCTAGCAATCCCTGTAAATTTTGTCAAAATCCGTCCATAACTTTTTGAGTTATCCTGAAGGCAGACAGACAGAAAGACAAACACACAAACACAAACGAACAGACAGACAAACCGGACGAAAAACTAACCTCCTTGCCAGAGGTAATTACTGCAATAGGCAGACCTTTGGTTTGTCTTAATGCAGCCCCGTATCATGGATGCCGTGGCAGTATCTGCAAAGCTTGAATATTTTTTCTTCCTATGTTAGCCCTTCAGCGCGTTACCCAAGACATAAAAAATAGTGACCCGGCCTTCAAAAATTACTACAAAGACTTTGTGATGACACTTTTCCATTGGCATCATTTTGTTACTAGTGTACCCGTGCTATCAAATATGATGGAAAATGCTGCTGGAAACAATAAATAAAATTATATATAAGAACACGATGCAATATATTTAGTTATATATCTATATATTTACAAAGGAAAAACGTTTTATTTGAGTATTTCCTTAATGACAACATCTAGTGAAAAACAGATCATCTAATGAATTTCCATGAACATCAGTTTCTTTAATGGCTTTTTTAATAGTATTTCTGTTTCTTATTCGACTAAGAGTACATACAACTGTCCATGAGAGAACACAGGCGATGGCATGTATACTCCAACATTTGTAAAGGACTGTCCTTGAGACTTGCTAACTCTTATTACAAACGCTGGAATTAAAGGGAACTGTCTACGGTAGAAGTTGAATAGGAGATTTGTATCACTCTGTACCAGATTTATTCGTGGTATGAAGGCATGTTCCAGTGAATATTTTTCCGTGTACGAAAAGTTCATTTAAAGAAATTATGATTAGCTTTGTTTCGTTAAGTAAGCCCTGTTTTGGGTTAAGGCATTATATAGAAGAGTATATATAACAACGAAAAAGAAAAACGTTACATATTCATCAACTTATTACCTCCGCCATGGAGGTTATATTTTTGTCGTGTTTGTCTGTCTCTACTTCTGTTCGTTCGTCTGTCCGTTTGTCTGACCCCAAGACTACTCAGAAAGTTATGAACGGAATTTAATGAAATTTACAGGGATTGTTTGGCATGTTAACAGTGACAGATGATTGACTTTTAGTGAAGATCGTGAAGCTACGTCTATTTGTTTGTTTGTCTGTCTGCCTCATTTTTCTTAATGCCATACTCAAAAAGTTATGGACAGATTTTTGTAAAATTTACATGAGTTGTTAGGTATAATACAAAGAGTAGATGACCAGATTTTTGTAATGATCTGTTAGTTCGTTCCTGTGTTTGTCGCCGAGTTTGATTTTATGCTTGCTAGCACAAAAACTAAAAGTCATGGATGGATCTTTATGAAACTTACAGGAGTTGTTAGTTATGCTAAGAAACATAGATGATCGAATTTTAGTGATGGTCGGTTGGTCCATTTGTGTGTTTGACTTATGTTTGACATAATGTTTGTTAGCAGCATAACTTAAAAAGTTATGAACGGATCTTTACGAAAATTACAAAAAATGTCAATTCTACCGAAAGGCACAAATCATTAGATTTTGGTGCAGATACAATGAAAATCATCGTCTAAGTACCAACTTGATTTTTTCGTTTCCGTTGCCTTATTTTACGGATGTATGCGCTCCCAGAGTGCTCTCTAGTTTGTTATTATTTGCTATGTATCCATTGAATATTGTTTTTCGCTGTTACTGAGTGACGGCGTGGGTATCCTAGTAATAAATACACTAAGCAACTTATTCTCTGGCGTTGATACACAGTAACTTACATAATGAAATGAAATGTTTTTAGTCTTACAGATAACTGTTGTCGCATTCAAAACAATTGAGTCATTTGCCATTAAACTGTGGTCAAACAACTTTTATTTTGATACTTTGTTTGGTGAGAACGAAGTCGATAATATACTACGCACAACCATCCTTCTTCCCGTGCTGCCTAGCATTATGGCGACATGTTAGCATCAGTTTTGCACTTCTCAATGGGTTTTCATCAATACGTCCTCAGGGCCCAAAACGTATCCATGATACGCACGCAACTTCGGTGTATACTGCCACCAGGCTTCCACAAAATTTCTTGTTAAGCCCGGTTCACACGTGAGTCTTTTACCCTACTTTCAGACATTGAAACTTACCATCGTGCAGTAGTGTCCTTAGAAGTACAACTGTGTATAAGCTAATAGATTGGTTAAAACGTTAGTCGTCAAGTCGGCCGGCCTTTAGCAAGTGTCACTTGTTGAATTTGGGATATTTCCGTTAATCTAGAGAGACGTGTGACGGGTTCTGACGGCTTCGAAAGACTAGTGTGGGAATATGGCTTTAGTGTACACACAGTTCTGTTTATAGGAACAAGATGACAGTTTCGGAACTGCTGCCAGATTAATGAAGGGCAAACAATTAAAATGAGAACTACAGTATAGGCTCCACAGGTTGTAGAAGGAAGGCGGTATTTTGTAGTTCAAGAAGTAGGATGACAACGTGGGCTAAACAAATCTGCAACAATAGTGGATGCAATTAATGTGACATACACAACAGGAGGAAAGCCGCAACCATCGCGACTGAAAAAGGATGTCAATGCATTTCTTGGCCTTATTTTTGTTGGTAAGATCGACTAATACAAAAGTATGCAAATCTCCAGTCGCATATATACAGACGATTATCGGATAGTGTACGCCGCCACCCCAATAGACTTCAGATAAATGCCTACGATTTTCTGATATGGTTACCGTTATCGTATGTGCTTAAGCTGGCGGGTCTACGAATATTTCCTGCTGTTGGGAACAGAAGGGAGAGCCAGCACTTCATAAAGGGGAATTTTAGCACGAGCGTAAGGAAGTGATAGCTTCTACTTTATCGGCTAGAGCGGCCCGTTAAGCCCTGCAACGGCCGTTATCACCAGCATCTCATAACGGGGCTGAGGACCTCGTAAATCCGCGTAATTTGGACCCGCTCAACAGGTGTGTTGTAGGCTCAGATCCCCTTTGGATCCGATGACAATAAAGCTCGATGGTCTCTTTAATTTATTTATTCAACACACCATTAGTGCCCAATGCAGTGATGAAGAAAATAAAAGAATGCAGTGTTATTTTGGTGCTAAATCAGGTGTATATGGACGAAAAATCTGTATTTCCAGCTCGCTTTCAATACCTTTACTAGTTATAAGTACTGAATACAGTGATCAGTTGGTGCTAGATCAGGTGTATTCGGAGGATGAAACGGCGCTAGATCAGGTGTATACTGGGGATGAAACCCTTTTATCCGCACCTCTAGCATAGATCAGTACTAAATACAGACACAACTTCAAAAGCATCAGAGGTATCATAAGATGACATTTCATGACAAAGCTACAAAACTTGACTGGAAAACGCGACTAGGGGCAGGAGTGACCGGTTTAGCGCAGGATCGAATAAGCTGATGTAATGTAAACCCAAAATGAATAGCAAAAAAGTGACATGCGTGACGTTTTAACCAATCTCGCTTCAGGACAACGGGTAGGTCGGTTTCTCTGATTGGCTGTATCGGGCATGGCTGTTTTCGTCATAAGAGAGTGCATTGTTTTCTTTTTAATCTGTAAGAAACCAACACAATCTTACGTACGCCGTAGGTGATAAAGTAAATACGGCCTCACATTCCAGATGTGATTCCAAATGCACTGGTTCGTACTGTAGATAAATGCAATCTACACCCCAGGGAAGTGAACGGCTACGGTCAACCAAAGATTGTTTGAGCTCAAGGATGATGATACGGAACAGGTTAGCGCACTGCCGAATGCGGTGGACGTACATACGTTGGAACGGCGACGCTACATGGAATAGCTAAGATGAGGAGTATTGAATGACAAGCACGGTTCAGAAAGCAAATATAAACTACACGGTCAGGAGTTTTGATCAAGTCATGATCAAGTGCAAGTGCCAATAACCACGCATCAGTTCAGAAAGTTTTGCATTTGCGAAGAAATTATGGCGAACAAACTCTCGTGGTTCATACTCCTATCGCATTAGCTAGGCTGTTTCATGGGAAAAATGAGCATCAACTTTTAAATTTAATAAAAACTCTATTGTTATGCAACCTTAACCGTTGGTGTAAAAGGCTGCGGCAGCAAAATTTTGTTCGGAGAATAGGGGAAAAGTTGTTATCTTAGGATTAGAGAAGTATAAGCTGCGCTAGGTTAGAGTAAGCTACATGTTTTGTTAAAGCAAGATTGTATTAGCAAGTAAAAGTTACGTCAAATGAGGAAAAATGGGCAGAAAAAATACCTAAATATCCTTGATATAAAGTATTATGCAACTACGATAAATTTCATAGGGAAGAGGTGAAGATGTAACGTTGAAAGGAACACTTCAGAACGTCAAAAACTGAAATTAACAATTTGCGACGGTTGTAACCTATAAATTGGCGTTCAGCGCATCAATTTCAACCAGACTTAAGCATAAAGGGTCTTGATGTGGGACGATGGTGCATCGACTCAGGCACTTGACAAAATTTTCGAAAACATTAAACTTGCAGTCTGCAAAAAATTTACCTTACGATACTAACAAACAATCCTATTCATACAATTATTAGCTCCTTTGAAAATTATTAGCAAACAAGAAGCAAAAACGTAGCTAATCACAGCATAACTTCTCAGCCTATACATACAGCTAGCTTCTAATAATTCCATAACTGCTTGGGTGTTTTAATTCTAAAAGTGAACAAAGTAATTAACTGATGAGTCACACTGTCTGCTTGCCTTTATGGCGCCGTGCGTCGCCGATGGTCTGCATGTACGGAGCTAACACGTTTGATTTAGTATATCTTAAAGATATACTACAGCCTTATTATAAAACGTTACCGGGTGTTTTGGGAGGAAAAAGACAATTAGGAGCCACAATTTTGAAAAGGGGTGTCTATAGCTTCACGGCAATGAATTACAGGACCACCTGTAATAATAAGCTGAGAGCCCTCTAAACAGCAAGCTGCAATTCCAAATTCGTGCAAAAGGGAGAAAATGGATGTTTTATGTTACCATGCGCTTTCAAAATACAAAAATTTTCGACTTGGCTCCATTTTGAGAGAGAAATTGAGAAACGATAAACAACAGCTTGTACGTACCTATGATGTTGCGACATTTGACCAATCTGCGCCATCGGTGGGTTTATTGGACTATACGACAGCTTGGACACCTTCCGTGCGCTAACCTGTTTCGTATCATCAGTCCTGGTTTGCACCATTGCGTCACAGACGGAAGACGTTTGACAACTACGGACCCCCAACTGTCCTCTTCGGTAGTTAGGTGAGTGCTCCCGCAGCGACCTTTAAATGTCATACATAGGGTCGTGATTTTGCAAAATATGCACATATATTCTGTCCAATTATATGGCAGAATTTGGATTTCCTAAATAAAATATGATACCTATGCATACACTTCACTAGTATAAACTATAAAAATCAAAATTCAGTCATTCAATTGGACAGAATATGCATGAAAATTTGGAAAGTCATAAATGATGACTCCACAATACCGGAAATCAAATGCTCTCCTCTGAGGCAAGCAGGTGATCCTGAGGCCTCGACATCCCAAGCGTAACTCTCTTCCAATCTTCTTCAGCTTCACATGTATCGGAAAAAATTGCTTTCACTTCATGCTTCGTTAACCCTTAATCGGGCGGCTAAATATCATTTTCCTACGGATATCATTATTGAAGGAACCGTATGGTCACTTGTCTGCTAAAGCCTTAAATAAAATTGCAACTTTATTTCCGATGGTGTCTAGTTAAGTCGTTGCTTTTTACTCACAACGCATTTTTTCGAAATTAGGAACACATGAAACGGTAAAATAACAACTATAGAAGCCTGTAAAGGTAAAGTCTGCTTGATGGCATACCTCAACTTGGAACCCTACACGCACTGGTTCGTGCAGTAGATATCTGCTAAAACGCCCAAGAGAAGCGCACGGCTGCAGTCGACCAAAGATGATTAGAGCTATGGCGCTAGAGACTGAAGGTTCAATAAGATGTATTTAAGGGATCGTTTTAATTACCATTTCACCACACGGAACAGTATGCAACAGCTACCTAATATACATTGCAGAGTAAGTGTGATATTTTAGAGCAGTAAGGGTCCGCGTCGTCAGTAAATGACGGTAGAAAATAGTTACTCCAACATAGCTCCCGGGTCTTTCACTAGCTCTGTTCCCATGAATAGTTTTTTNCAACAGCTACCTAATATACATTGCAGAGTAAGTGTGATATTTTAGAGCAGTAAGGGTCCGCGTCGTCAGTAAATGACGGTAGAAAATAGTTACTCCAACATAGCTCCCGGGTCTTTCACTAGCTCTGTTCCCATGAATAGTTTTTTTTCCTTTTCTTTCGTTAATCTACCCAATTTGTGCATCAAAAACGCAGGAAAAACATTCCTGCAGTGGAATAAAGCACGACTAGTAAGTATGTCATGATGATATTGCTGTCTTGAGCTCGTGTCTTTTCTCTTTCTGAGAATGCTTGAGCTATTCGAGAGGCACTTTTTGTGTAATTGTTCGCACGACTCAGTACTGATTTTCCACCTTCTATATCTCGGAATCACAGTGATAGGCACAAACACAAATGTGATACAGTAATCAGGAATTCGTAAACAACATAACAAATGATCATGGCAGATGCAGCCATGACGTCGTGATGTACGCAACCCTACAAGGAGCATATATATTAGTAGAGATTAGCGGAGTAAAACTGGAGACTGACAATCGCACCGGGTTCTCGATTAGGGCTACCCTTAATCATATAATGGGACGTACTTTTCTTTCTATTTTAGCGAGTTTACATCAGTCTTTGGCCATACAGAGAACTTCCTTGAGACATGTAACTCCCTCTTAGCTCAATCTCTGCTCATAATTTGAATATTATTAGCCGAAGATTGAAAACTGGTCCCTCCCATCAGGTTCAGCAATTTGATTGATAGTCTCCAAGTAGTCATGGTAGCTTCCTAGGCTGGAACTCCTCATCGTCTTGAGGTCGTAAATTAATTTACCGATGAAATAATGAACAAGTGATACTCAGCTGGTGACTGATAGACAAATGCTTGGGTAAAGGACAGCAGGGATCGTAGACTGGCTCTCTCGCCTTACTTGGGTTTTTATGCCGCATTGGCAAAAGTTTATACTCCCCTGAAGTCAAATTAAATTAACTATTAAGAAAAGTACCTTAGTATGTGAATATGACATCGATAGTGGTTCTTTCAAGAAAATTTTGTTCTACTTTTGATATCCAGATTCATGTATAAAAAATGGGAGAACTTCTGCTCATGACAAGTCGAGGAAAATACATGAATACTAAGTACGGTTGTGAAGTACGGTCCTTGAAATGTGGAATATTAAGTACGGTTGTGGTTTGCGTTACAATAACTATGCAACTTCTCACAATATTCTCGCTGTCGTTGGTGTTGTCGTAAATTTGATTATCTTTCAATGAGCGATAGAATTTTTCAAATGAAAGGAAATACTTGTAATAATTTAATTTGCGACAAGGCAGAGCATATTTCAATCCTTTGGCGAGAACTTCGAAATATATGCTCTGCCTTGTCGCAAATTAAATTATTACAAGTATTTCCTTTCATTTGAAAAATTCTATCGCTCATTGAAAGATAATCAAATTTAGAATATTGTGAGAAGTGGGATAAAAACCATTGCTTTCGAAAATTTCTACCAGTTCAGACGTACTGACTATGATAATAACTATGCTGTCACATGCAGAGAAGCAATTATGCCGTCTTCCGTCCTCTGACTTAACAAACTTACTAAGACCATTACTCTGGCTCTTTACGCAGGCACCAGTGAACTTTCTCTTCTCTAACCCTTCACATCGGGACGGCGAGACCAGCATGTAAGTGATAAACAAAACTGTGTTGTGTTTACTAGCGGGATATCTACTTACAAATATAAAAAATTGGATTGTAGTGCTTATGGACTGCTATAAACGTACTTAAAATATAGATAATTATATACGGTCTTTAATGGACTTGCCCATTCTTACATGGTAATTAAATATTGGTAGTAAGGCCCCAAGACTTTTACAGTTGTGAATATTAATTGAGTAAGTTAAATACTGTTATCATTTCCCGTAGATTATCAGGTATCACTGCAAATTTTTATTTTCGTTCTCGGTAACCATCGAATAGCTTATGAGGTCAATTAATGCTGCATCGGCAAATTTTTCTTATTTCACGACAAATTTTACGTCTCGCTTAAAAAAACACAAGCAGCACTGCTTCAATTTCAATCGCATTTCAATCGTTAATGTTAATTAGATTACGCATGAGGCCAGCTACTGACACTCACTTACGTCTGTTGGACCGACTTGTTAGTTCATCCAGCAGGCTGTGCGCGAGTAATGATCTGGTGAACCTGTCCCACAGAAGAAGGGTTGCCGAACCCTGTATGTTTTATAAGGTGTACAACGATAAGATGCATTGGTTGTATTCTTCTGTCCCTGCCCTCAAGCTCTTTGAGAAAGAAACACGTGCTGCGGTCGGTGCGCACGTGCACTTTCACGTTGGAGGAGATTAGATGTCGAACTAATCAGTTCGGTCGGTGCTTCGTGCCCTGGTCTGTTGGGGTTTGGAATTCTATGCCGGCATCGACTTTCGGTCGTGTTGACCTGCAGGCGTTTAAGACAGCTGTTAATGGCTTTTTTGTCGGATTTCCTTTATCAGCGTTTCGGGCTTCCCGGTGTTGCAGAATGCTGCATTTGGGTTGTACTAACTGTTCGTTTTGGGCCGTGCGTGAAGTTTTAATAATAATAATAATAATAATAATTTGAAGTCTGCTTCTTACAGTGCAGATAATCGGTCGTCAGCATAGAAATTACAGCTTTAAACTCTATCTAAACTGGCTAATCCAACGAACTAGATAGAAGCATTGGACAAATAGCACTTAATCAGCTTACATTATCTCGATCGAAACAATGATCAGGCCGATCATTCGTTTTCGTGTTCCAAAAAAGCTTAAGGGACTTTTCTCTAGTACAAGTGATCTGTGATATGGCTGTTCGGGCTCAAGCGGCTTTCAGACTCTTGCGCGTGGAGGTTGCACTATGGAGCAGGCTGAGTTTTTCTGCGAAAACTCTTGTTTACGTTCTTCGTTTTAGTTAATAATTATGAGTTAATAAATTAAAATTTTAATGCAAATTCTACTAGTCTTAAAACTTACGCCGGGTGAAAAAAAGACTAGGCAAGGTAAAAGAGAAGTCAACCTGACAGCAGACACCGACTAAAAGATCCACAGGCACAGGAACGTCTTACAGATACACGGCTGCAGTCAACCACAGATTGCCAGAGCTGTGGCGTCAGAGCCGGAAGGCTCATACGATAACAGCTATCCTCGACTATCCTTATTTCTCGTTAGGGTCAGCACCCCTGCAATTGCATTTGAACGCCGGAAATGCAGACTCAGCAAGTCAAGCACCGAAAGCATTCATCTGTCTGGCAGACACAATCAATCATCCTCAGTACCAGTGTCTGCCAGCCTGGCACCCTAACATCCTTCCAATGCTGGTATTTACATGAAGGTACTGCTAGAATTTAAAGAAAGATAGAAACACTTGCAAAATAATAAACTGTTTCAACATTAACCTAAATAAAAATTTCTCTCGTTAACCTATTTACCGCTCCTGGACTCTTACTGCTCCATCATTAGTCTGGCACTAAGTAAGCAGATCGTCTGGCAGGTTAAAAAATATTGTTTCAAAATATTCCTGGAGACGCAAGAAAATGCTTTTGTTTTTCGCAGAATATTTCCGAGGCGCTACGAGGGTCGCTTTTATTATCTCGCCAAACTTGGCAGGATTTTGCTGCATATGGTGAGGAGCTCGCACGGATCAGGGCAAAAGTTGGTGATGTTTGCTTTAAACTTCCAGGTAATTTCCTCAAGTTTGTCGTAAATTTTGAAAAATCTATAATTTGTAATTTCTGAAAAAATAGGGAAACTACCTAGTAACTGATTAAACATATAAATTTTAAACAGGTTTAACTAACTCGAATATTAATAAATAAAGAGTAACTAAAACTGCTACATAACACACACACATATATATATACACACCAGTAGAGTGTGAAACATAATAAAATCGCTTAAAAATTATAAAAAGTATGAAATTGTGTACCAGCCTAAATGGCCTCAATAGCATGAATACAACAAATAAAAGTCACCGAAACTGAAAATTAATGTTTGTCAGTAAATTGGTAAAGCTGCGAAAGAGCTGAACTGCATGTATTTAACCCTTTATCAGAATCATATTTTAATTGAATTTATCTTTATTTATCTTTTATTAGTCTTAACGGTTATTTGGATCCGGTCTCTTTAGATTTTTATTTAAAATTTAACGTTATGAGGAAGATCACTGAATTGAGAAAGTAAAACAGAGGTAATAGTCGAATTATGAGGCTTAGGGCGAATTCACACGGCAGTCATATCAAAGCGTTCGCTGAGGCTGATGAGCTCGGCGCGTTGATTTGATAGAAGCAGCTGCAGCGAACGCATGAGCTGAACGTATTTTTTCAACGCGCTGCATCATTAAAGTTCAGTAAACAGAACTTATAAACACTGAATTTATCCTTTATATTTAGTCAATAGCGTTCAGAGATCATAAGCAACACGATACAACGACTTTTCGTCTTTACTTTACTGATCAGAATCTCTAAAATCCAGTACATATAACACTAGAAAGCCTGAAATTGTTCTAAGAACACGGACGTCAGCTTTGTTTGATAGCCCAGCTGACCGCTGTGTGTTGATTTATCTTATATCGGTTTATCAGGCTATAAATATTCTAGAAATAGGCTGCTCCTGTCAAAATCAGGCAATGAGAATATGGGATATGAATATAATTTTAAGCAGATGTAAAATGTAAACAAAAATTTAAAGAAACGATGTCTTAACTGAACGTGTGCGGCTCCATTCATTTGAATGAAGGACACTTCTGCTTGTAGACAAAAAGAATTGCCGCCCAGCTCGTTTTCGTGATTGAACGCTTTGAGATGAATGGCGTGTGAACCCGGCCTTAGAATGCTGGACAGCAAATCCATAAAACTATAACTGTGGCACAGCAATTTGCCCGAAACAACCGAATTGAGAGAAGGGGTGAAGTGGTAAATCTGCAGAAATAGCGAAACCTGTCAAACTGCACATTTAAACAGATAATTGCAAGTTTCGTTAAACCGAAAATGACTCCTAATGTTGCAACATTTTTGTTTTTCTCTTTCAACACTTCGATGCTTCGACTTGACTTAAAAAGTGCATACGTTCAGGATAATGAAAGACAGCCACTGCACTAAAATAGAGCTGGGCGTCATATTGGATAAGACGGGGAGCAACGTTTCGAACTTGACTCGTTCATAATCATGCTGAGACTGGAACCTAGAAGCCTGTCGCATATGTCAAGGGCTGCGTTTAGGGTTGCCAGCTAGCGATTATAGAGAAGCTATAAACAGGAGAAAGGCAGATTCCGAATCTTCAGAGACTAATATGAATTTTGTAATAATTGTGCGTCATAAGTACAGTTCTAAACTAAATGAAGCAGTAAAAATATTTTGAAATATTTTATTTATCTACACTTGACTTAAGAGCCGCATTGATGAACATGAGAGGGAAGAAGTCCTTAACTAGACCTTAAATATATTTTAAGTCCTATCTCGTCCTTCCTCTTGTCCGTTCTATGTGGGTTTGAGCTCCTTAATGCAGAGGGCCTCCAGGATCAGCAGCTTCTGTCTTGAGCTGCCCCGGCCGAGCACCTGACGGAGTCCATCAGTGACTTTGTTGGCGCTCTTGTCATTTGGTGCGCTTCCATAAGGTGGGAGAGAACTGAACGGCGTTGTCTGAATCGGTCGGTGAGGGTCCGTTCTCAGTAACCAATATACGTATTGCGGGAACTAGAGCACTCTGAGAGCGCATACCTCTGCCAAGCAAGGTAACGGTTACGAAAAATTAAAATTGGTTCTGAGACTATAATTTTCTTTGTATCAACACCAAAATCTAATCATTTGTGCCCTCCAATAGTGTTAACAGCTTCAGTATTTTTTTAAGATCCGTTCATAACTTTTTGAGTTATGCTGCTAACAAGCATTATGACAAACATGAGTCAAACATACAAACGAACGAACCGATCTGCACCAATATTTGATCATTTATGCTTTTTAACTTTACTAAGAACTTCGATAAATTTTATACATATCCTGTCATTATTTTTTGAGTTATTGTGCTAACACGCCTAAAATAAAAAACAGTGACAAATGAACGAACAAATAAACCGATCATTACAAAAATTTGGTCATTCACGCTTCATAACATAAATAACAATTCGTTTGAATTTCATAAAAATTCGTTCATAACTTTTTGAGTTATAGCATTGAGAAAAATGAGGCAGATAAACAAACAAACGGACGGACGGATCTTCACCAAGAGTTAATCATCCGTTTCTTTCAACATATCTAACAATTCCAGTAAATTTTGTCAAAATTGGTCCATAATATTTTAAGTTATCTTGATGACAGACAGACAAGCAGGCAGATTCACAGACAGACCAATCCGACGAAAACATAATCTCCTCGGTGGAGGTTATTACATTCTCCGTGGTTGCACGTATATTGGTACACCACGTGGTGTTTCTGAGTAAGTCGAAGCAGATAGTTCCTTATGAAAAAGCTCTCTAGTTTCTCATTCATGTAGAAAATGTGTATGTAGTTTGATTCTGAGGTCGTTCTGAGTTGCGACTACTTTTGATTGTACTGTGTTGTGAAGGTGTCACTCCTTTTGCTTGTAGTTCGATGTCATTTGCGATTGGAAAAAGAAGTTAACGGCCGATTCTTGTACGGGGTTGATTGTAGCAGTTGCTGTTACTTTTATGATAAATTTGGAACCGGTATTATCAAGGACGGCCATAGGAAAGTTGTTGTTGGTAAATAATTGTTTGATACTGCTAACTTCATTATTAAATAGTTGCCAGTTGCTGCTTATATGGTACGCTCGGTAAAGTAATGTAGTAAGAGCGCCAATTTTGTAGCGCCCTGGCGCAGTGCCGCGGTAGTTGATGCTGTCACCGCTGCTTGTAGCCTTAGTGAAGACGGATGTTGTTAGTTGCTGTTGTTGTCGTTTGATAAGCACATCTAGGAATGCCAGCTGTTGGTCCTTCTCTTCTTCCTAGATGAAAGATGAAACAGAGTTGGTTGCAAATAGTTCCTTAAGTTCCAGGACTTGACCGGGGCTATTCACGACGAGGAAAATGTCATCAACGTAGCGGGTGTAGAGCAAGGGTGCCTTCCCAGGGAAACGTTCAAACAATTTGTTTTCCAATTCGCACATATAAAAATTGGCGAAAACCGGTCCTAGGCTGCTTCCTATCATCACTGCGTCCGTCGGAAGATATAATTCGCCGTCGACGCCACGGTATGGAGTCCTTGCTTGTGGTGCACAATATTAATAGTTCTTTCAGTATTTTTTGGGGAATGGTGGGCGTTGGGAGAATGGGGTGGTAATATACGTGCTTGACGATAATGCCGATGGTCTCTATTACAGGTACGTTTGTAAATGAGCTCTCGACGTCCAGACTAGCGAGGCGTGCATCAGAAGGAAATGTAGTCGATTGGACCATAGACAGAAATTCGTAGCTAGATTCGATCATGTATTGTTTCAGCAAGTATTTTACTATCAACTGGTTAATTTCCTGGGCAACTTGAGCTGTAGGGGTACCCACTTTTGAAACTATGGGTCTCACTGGAGGATTGCAGCTCTTTTTATGGATTTTAGTGTTGGCGTACACGTAGCCTGGTTCGTAGCACTTGTCCCACTAACTCGGTGAGTTTGTTCCCACCCACCCACGGCATTGGAGGCGTGGATGTATTTGTTGAGGGACTTCTTCAGATCTTCAGTGGGGTCGCGGTCTAACTTCGTGAACTTAGTTGTGTCACTAAGTGCATCGTTGACTCTGGAAGACGAAGACGTTGCTTGCGCACAATTATCTCCTCGTTGTTGGTGAAGTCTTTCAATTGTTTGTACTGTTCTTTTGTCAGTATATTTTGATTGAATGATGATTTTCCAGTCCGAAGAGTTTCAGCTGGCTCTTTAAACGTTCGTTGTCGAGAAGGTGAATTTTACCAACAGATTCTTGTTGCTTTATATCTCGGTAGAGTTTTTTAATGGCTACTTTCTTTCGTTTTTGTGTCGAACTTTTTCTTTCGATGACAATTCATTTCCAGTGACATGATTTTCACGATATCAGGTAAAATGTCGATTTTGGTAATATTTACTACCGAATCATGCTGCTGCTTCATCAGCATAGGGCCTCTGTACAGCTTTACTAATTTTTATCTTGTGTTGAAAGAGAACGCCAGAAACGTATCAAAATTAGAAGTCATCTTCGGTTTAACGAAACTTGCATAGATAACTAAAGCACTCTGAGAGCGCATACCTCCGCCAAGTGAAGCAACGGTAGCAAAAAATTGAAATTGGCTCCGAAACCATAATTTTCTTTGTATAAACTCCAAAATCTAATCATTTGTGCCTTTTCATATTCTTAACAGCTTGTACAATTTTCTTGAAGATCCGTTCATAACTTTTTGAGTTATACTGTTAAAAAACGTAATGACAAACATGAGTCAAACATACAAACGAACCAACCGATCTGCACCAAAATTTGATCATCTACGTTTTTTAACAATACTAACAACTCCTATAAATTTCATGAAGATCCATTTATTATTTTTTGAGTTATTGTGCTAACAAGTATAAAATTTAAAACAGTGACAAACGAACAAACGAACAAGCGCATCATTATCAAAATTTGGTCATTTACTTTTTGTTATACACCTAACAACTCATGTTAATTTCATTAAAATCTATCCATAACTTTTTGAGTTATAGCGTCAAGAAAAATGGGGCAGACAAACAAACAAACGGATGGACATATCTTCACCAAAAGTTAATCATCTGTTTCTCCTAACATACCTAACAATCCCTGCAAATTTCATCCAAATCAGTTCATGACTTTTTGAGTTATTTTGGTGACAGACAAAGAGACAGACGGACAAACACGACGAAAACATAACCTCATTGGCGGAGGTAATTATGAGTAACGGAATGATAAAATAAAAAATTTTCGTAGAGTAGATTAGATAGGGAACAATCGCCTGAGTAACATGTCCATTCCCATAGAGCATCCGGGAATTACGCTCCGACCCTCTATAAGCTAGTGCCACTACGTCAGAATCATGGCAAAGGAGTGGAAATCTTTTCAATAACGAATTAATTGTGCTGCCTATAAATAAATTATTAATCATGTATGAAGTTTGATTCAAAATTTTTCTGAAAAGCGTTTTCTATGCGCTGCAAAGTAGAACTACATTTTTTATTGCAACCATGATATTGCGTTAACTCTAGTAATGGGGTGATTCTTAGCATTGCATTTCAATTTCTAATAAAAGAAATTATGCTTGTTTTTGCCTGAGTGTTTTAGTCATTGTTTGTTAGTTCATTTATTTTCTGTCTGTCCCTAAAATACAGTCACTGAAATAGTTTTAGACGGATCGTCATGAAATTTACAGGGATTGTTAAATAGGGTAGAGGGAATAGAGAATTAAATTTTGGTGGAGATCCGTTCAACTGCAGCAAAATCCACGCTGATATCTGAGATTTCTGATGAGTGGGACTGACATATACCGGCCGTGAACAGCCAATCAGCTAAGCCATTTAACACATGAACAACTGAACTAAAGCAACATGAAAGTAACTACCGATAAAAAAGTCAGAGCAATAACTCGACAAACGTCGTTCAGTTTAGCGCCTCAGTAAAGAAAATCGAGCTGCTGTAAGAAAAACCTCAATTGCTTGAGAAAGAAAGAAGTCAATTTTAGATACACGAAGGTTACTTCTTTTGCTAGAGCGCCAGTATCCTTTGAAGAACATGGAGCAGAACGAAGAGAAAACCTTATTTACAGACGCTAGAACAAAGAAATTTGATAAAAAGCTCGATTACTTAATTGCTACAATAAAACAAGTATAGACACATCCAGAAGCTTTGAACACAACGCATGCGAAGAAAGAATGACGGTCGGACTGAAATAAACTCCGATAATCTGGAAGAAGGTTTAATAGTAAGAGTATCTGAAACGCTTGAGCAGAAGAACAGAAAAGAATGAGAAATAAGACGAAGACTGAATCACTCCTCTGGGGCCAGTTGGCCTATATCTGAAGCACGAACAAGTGCGTGTGGGCTGCCTGCTAGAGAGTGGTCAACTTATAAAAAATTTTGCTTTTACTTTTTTGTTTTACGTGAAAGCAGGAACAAAGGAAGTCTGGCAGTAAGACGAAAACTTCGATCACTGGAGAGCCGAAACAAAAGAAGCCTGGCAGTAAACGTAAACTTCGATCACTTGAAGGCCGGAACACAGGAAGCTTGACAGTAAGACGAAAACTTCGATCACTTGAAGGCCGGAACAAAGAAAGCCTGGCAGTGAGGCGAAAACTCGATCACCTGAAGGCCGAAACAAAGGAGGCCTGGTAGAAAGACGAAAACTTCGATCACTTGAAGGCCGGAAGAAGAGAAGCCTGGTAGTAAGGCGAAAACTTCGATCACTTGAAGGCCAGAAAAAAGAATGCCTAACAGTAAGGCGAAAACTTCGATCACTTGAAGATTCGAACAAAGGAAGCCCAGTAGTACGACAAAAACTTCGATCACTTGAAGGCCAGAACAAAGGAAGGCTGGCAGTACGGCGAAAACTTCGATCACTTGAAGAACAGAACAAAGGAAGCTTAATAGCAAAGCGAAAACTTCGATCACTTATTATTATTATCATTATTATTATTAAATCACACCAGACTGGCGCCGTGGGAACGGAGAAACTCCATGAGGTTAACAAACCCCCGCAAGCAGCCCAGCGGGTGAAAAAAAAACAAAAGAATAAAAAAAAGAAGATCCAAGATCACAGAATAGCTCTGTGTACAGATCGTTTATAGCTGCCAATACCCGCACCTGCAAAGACAGAGCCATCAAGACCATTCCAAACATCCACACACAATGGGAAAAACGAACGGGAATACTGACCCGTACGGCATCGCAACGGTTCCAAGGCAAACTCATGAAGAGCACCAGTACGCCGAGTATACCTCACCCGAACAAATGGATCCGGAAGACTCTCAGACAGTGCATGACTGGGGCAATTATAGATTTTATACAGAAAATAAACCCCTCCAACTCCGCGACGATGCGCCAGATCACAAGGCACAACACCACACAGTATGAACGCACGTCGACGAACCACTTTGTCAAGCAAACACAGATGGCAATCGGCAGCAGAACCTGAAGACCAGAACAAAGGAAGCCCAGCAGTAAAGCGAAAACTTCGATCACTTGAAGGCCAAAACCAAGGAAGCCTAGCAGTAAGACGAAAACTTCGATCACTTGAAAGCCAAAACCAAGGAAGCCTAGCAGTAAGGCGAAAACTTCGATCACTTGAAGGCCAGAACAAAGGAAGCCGAGCAACAAGGTGAAAACTTCGATCACTTGAAGGCCGGAATAAAGGAAGCCGAGCAACAAGGCGAAAACTTCGACCACTCGAAGGCGAGAACAATGGAAGCCGTGCAACAAGGCGAAAACTTCGATGACTTGAAGGCCAGAACAAAGGAAGCCGAGCAACAAGGCGAAAACTTCGATCACTTGAAGGCCAGAACAAATGAAACCGAGCAACAAGACGAAAACTTCGATCACTTGAAGGCCGGAGCAAAGGAAGCCTAGCAATATGGTGAAAACCTCGATCACTGAAGCACCGAGCATTATGTTGAAAATTCGATTACTTGAGCGTGAAAAAAACACATCGCTGTGAAGAAAACCTCGTTCACCTGAGCGTAGGAATAAAGAACATCGAGCAGCTGCAAAAAAAAAAAAAAAAAAAAAAAAATCGATCACTTCCTCGCCATGGCAAGCTTGGGTCGCCTTCTCGTTGTTGTCACGCCTGTCAATTACTGCCACGTGGCAGGAACAAATGACGGCTTAACGAGATTGTTGCTGCCGTTTTACGTCTGGCGGTGTCGCCACAGTAAATGAGGTGGTACGACAGCTTGGGATGGGGTTCTGACATTGTCTTATCAATCGCTTCTTTGAGCTCTTCGCCATTTGTTCCTGGGCGAGTGCATGTGTTTTTCTATTGTTCTCGAAGAAATTGTTTCTTCCGGATTACAAGAACACATGATATCGACCGTTGCTTATAACCAGGAAGCAAAAAGCGTAACCGAAGGACTGCTGCGAAACTAGCATCGAAATGTGAAGTTATCAATGACGTCACGTCGTCGAACGATACACCTGAGCAGCCGTTGAGTATTTTGCTTAATATCACCAAACAAATCGTCGGTTGTGAGCTTCATGCACCTAAACACATAAGTAAATGAAGAGAATATATACTAATAAATAACATAATTATCAATAGAAAACTGCAGGGAGGCTGGGGGAGACTTTCACAGCATGGGAGACAAGATCTAGGCAAGTATGGCACTCTGATTCAACTTCTTCTCTGAAGTTAAGCTTAATTTACCCTTCATATACAGATTACACAACTCTTTGTCACATATTTTTAACATATTACCGTATTTTCTAACTTAATCCATTCAGCCTTCCGCTCCTGAGCGGCCACCTACTTGAGCTGCAACCATAAACACAACACGGTAAATGGCTATCATTAAGTAGAGAAAGTTTGGGCAATAACTGTTTCAATAGTTTCTTTCGCTTCAGGAATATAAAACTACCTATATTTTTTGTTAGGGCTTAGGGCCCCATTAACGAAAGCCTCAGATTCCACCCTCAATAATAATTCATCTCGTCGGTGTGACGTCATTCGCCAACATGCGGTCACGGCTAAGTTTTATTTTAGTCCTTGTGAGTCCTCCCGTTACACTCTCTGCTTCCTGGTGCAGATAATCGATAAGTTTGTGTTGCAATAACTTAATTGCCATGTTGTGACAAACGATTTAGCGTACTGATTGATCTAACTCAAATACACGTTAGATGAATTATTTTAATTATATAAATTGATTTAACCAAATCAACGAATTAGTAGGCACAATCTAAGAGTATTTGTCTGTTGATTTATACTACCACTAATCTAAAAGTACTATTTGACTTAGCCTTTTTTTGCTACAACGCAGGCATTGCTAGCGTATCATTTTAATACTTTTAAAATAATATGGTTTATACCTTAGATCTGTTCACTGTACCTTATTGAGAAAATACAAGTTATCGGTACATTGTTTTTACACTTGAGCTTAAGCAGAAGCACCGCTCCACACATGTCCTTGAGCGGTAAATGTTCATTTTTTTTTAAATCCATTGCAGCGAGCATGCAACGTTTTCCAAATTTCCCCAAATCGCTCGAAGATTTCCCTAGGGCTCAAATTTCCTACCCCATTGTGCCTTGCAGCCTCGCCTAGCGCTAAGACAATCTAACTCCGAGTAAAAGAATAAGGAAGTTGTTATTCTCTAAGCTGCCGTCACAGAATGGTTCTAGTTTCTGTGGCAGCATTGCACTAAGTTTTGTAGCTAAGTCCACTGAGCACCAACATTTACGTAAATTGTTGGGTTTGAAAATTGTGACGATATTCTGAAAGAGTATTGTGCTATGTTATCGTAGCTTTATGAATTGAACAATAGTAATTATGTAAATTATTGGGTATTAATATCGAAACGCTTTTCTTAAATGTACATTAACATTGCGCTAAGATGTTGTGACATAATAAGTATTGAGCACTTTAAAATTAGGTAAATTATTGGGTATTAATATCGAATCGCTTTTCTTAAATATACAATAACATTGTAGTACTGTATAATGTTGTGACATAATATTTTGAGCATTTGCAATGAGGTAAATTCTTGGGTAATAAATAATACTGCAACGATTTTCTGCACTAGTATTGTTCTATAATGTAATAGTTTAACATATTGAATATTCGCAAACGTTCAAATTGCTGAACACAAATACTGAGACGGACAAGAGGAGCAGGAGTGATCACTATTGGTATTAATAATGAAAATTATTATTAAAACCGTTGTGAATTAATTTAGCTACCCATACGGATTTATTGGCTGCTCCAACTGCTAAAAGCGACTGCGGTTCAATCAATGCTTGCATCGAAAAGCAATCTGATTAGCAATGCTGTTCATTATAGGATCTCAATCCTGCTACTTTGAAAATTCAGATTATTGATTATTATTGACGTTCAGGAATATAACTCTGCATTAACAATCATTTAAAAATGTAATTTGATCTGCTATAATCCACAGCTTCTAGCAATGATTGAGAAATTCGAATTGCGCCATGCTGTAAGCCTTAACTGAATCACATAGAGTTCTACTCTCTGTGTAGTTCACTGGTTACTACACTTAAGAAATGCCTAATTCTACAAAGATTTCCATCTTATCAAGATAACACAAATTTATTCTTTTAAATTCAAGCGGTTACCGTACATATTACATCGTAATTGTGCTAGTGTCCTAAGCCACAGCAGAATCAAACCTATATATATATTTATATATATATTTTTTTCAATTTTACGCAGCTAGTTACCACACCTTTCAAATTTGTAATTGCACTACTGCTGTAAGTGCTCCTTATTTCCAATGCAAACTTAACACTTAATCTTGGCGTAGGCGGGATCAACTTTGTTTCTCAACGTAGGCCCACTGTTCATTTTTGGGAAAATGGTCCAGTGTTTTCCCCAACCTAAGGCCAATATTGGGTATTGAACGTTCAACTAACGAAGCAGTTGCATGTCCTACCTACATATACGACAATTGTAAATTAGGGCGTGTTCGATTGGCTGTAGAAATTAAACCTTCCACGCTTAACTTGTCTGAAACTTCAGACAGAAGCCTTAGCTTTGCCACTTCAAATCGTATTACACGTGTTAAAATTTAAAGCAACCCGATCGTGTTGAGCTGACCGAAATATCCATTTTATGGTATAAGACTGAGTTGTGTGAAGTGTCGCAGGAACTCGATTAAGGGTCAACTCTTGAAATCAACGGGTCGAAGCCAGGTCACCTATCTGATCATTTGGGCAAGTTAATCCTTAAAGATTTAATTTTGCTGTCCAATCCAGGACGTCCTTTGTGCATTAATGCTAATTATGATCCAGTATCGAGCATTACTGTATGTCGTATATCAGTTAAACAGGGTGTTGGGTAATGCGATGCACATATTTTAACTATCTATAGAAAAACGCAAAATAAAATGATTTTCATGAATGCAAAAAATCTTAAAACTCCTCCGTTTTCGAGAAATAATGATCTGAAATACTTAAGGGGAGGGTTACTTCGTGCGACAATGTAAAGTTTTTTTTTTATTTATGGCCGAATTGAATGAAACTTGGTATTATTATTATTAAAACTTCACGCTTGAGCTCCCACGGACAAGTAATACAACCCAAATGAAGCATCTTGTAACATCGGGAAGCCCAAAACGCTGCTAAAGAAAATCCAGCAAAAAACCATTAACAGCTGACTTAAACGCCAGCAGGCCAATACGACCAAAAGCCGATGCCGGCAACAAATTCCAAACCTTAACCGACCAGGGCACGAAGCACCGACAGAACTGATTAGTTCAACATCTGACAGCGTCCAAAGTGAAAGAGTGCGCTCCGCACGCAGCACGAGTCGCTCTCACAAAAACCTTGAAGGCAGGGAGAGAACAAAAAAACCAATGCCTGTCATTATTGAACACCTTATAAAACATGCACAGCTCTGCTACTCTCCTCCTGTGGGGCAGGTTCACTAAAGGTAAAGGTAAAGTCAACTTAGACCACACTCTCACCTGGGAAACCCACATGCACTGGTTTGTGCTGCGGGTATAGGCCCACTGGCCCCAGACGAGCAAGTGTAGTCGCAGTCGCCCTCGGGTTACGAACTATGGCGCCAATTTG
>LQNS02001155.1:13660541-13671265 GCA_001587735.2 Parhyale hawaiensis
CGCGAACGTCGCCATGCCCGATAAGCCGCTTGTTTAGCTTCGAAAGCTAACCGACACTGGTCGTCAAACCACGGCTTATCTCGAGACCTCACAAGAATAGTCCTCTTAGGGACAAACCTTTTCAAAATGGACACAGTCAAGTCGTTAAGCTCAGTAACACGATCCTCACTGTGAATGATCTGACGCCAAGGTAGCGTTCTTACTGCCCGAGTAATAGCCACCCAGTTAGCCCTGCTCTTCACAAATACCTCTCTCCTGGTGTCTACCCCAGGAACAACCTGATTGAGATCCAAGGACACAACAAGATGTGAGTGGTCTGAAGAGCCAATAGGGGAGCCAACTGTCACCTTCATCAAGTCCGGGACATCAGTCATAACTAGGTCGAGACAGTTACCAGCAATATGCGTGGACCCGCAAACAAGCTGCACACAACTAGACAAGGTGCAAAAGTCCAGCGCAGCCACACCATGACAATCAGTCGGTGATGCAGATCCCAACCAGTCCCTGTGGTGTGCATTAACATCACCATCAAAAACAAACGCTGCCTTGGGATTCGTGCTCTGTATCAAGGCCATTGTCGTCAATAAACATTCATAAAGAGAGTCATCAGTTGCAGGGCTCCGATATAAGGAGAATAAATAATAATTATTCTGTCGGTCACACACCCTTACAACGATGATCTCATGACAGGGGCATTCGTGCACTGACTGCCGGCAAGCACAGAATCCGCTCCGGGCATAGACGGCCATTCCACGGAATCCAGGCCCCGAACCCCACAGTCTTCGAAAAGGGGACTGGAAACCGGCCAAGGCAAGCTCAGCGTCGTGCCTCCTGCCAGACACCAATGTCTCGGCGCAGCACACAATATCCACACCACGGGACACAAAGTCAAGCTCGGCAAGTTTCGCATGCAGTCCTCTAATATTAACAATAGAGGAGACGACATCCCCGAGCCCGACCAGGTCCCGGGTTGCTTTCAACATCCCTAGAAAGTGAGAGAAAGAGAAAAAATAAAAAACATAACTATACAGTAATGTACAGATAAATACAGAAATATACAAAGATGAAACAAAGAATCCCATGAACTAAGAACGTAGTATAAAGCATAATAAAGCAAAAACAAATCGACAGTAACGACAGATGAAAAGTCGAAAAAAATTGATTTTTACTCCTGTACATTTTCCATATTCCCAATAGAAAACGAGTTATTCAAAGAAAATAGCAAAAAGGGGGGCGGCTGGAGAAAACCCTAGGTTCTCTTACAGTTTTTGAGCTACAGAGTTGATTTTGCTATCAAAAGAAGCGGAATTCGATCCTCTATCAGGGTAAAAATTGCGGTTTTATTTTCGAAATAGTTTTTGAGAAAGTTCCAAAAGCCTCAAAAATTGCAAGTTTTTTCAATTGCGCTATCACTCGTCTCCAAATTCGAAAATCAAATAGAAAATAGTTATTTTCTATAAAATCTTGTTCCGCTTCTCTTGATGCCAAAAATCATTTCTGTAGCTCAAAAACTGTAGGAAGAGTAGGGTTTTCCCCAGTTCCCCTTTCGCGGTTTTCATTGAATAACTCGTTTTCTATGGGAAAAATGAAAAAACGACATGGGTAAAGCAATTTCTGTTTCGATTTACATCTCTATACAAAGTTTCATTCCAATCGGTCCACAAGTAAAAAAATTTCATTTTCGCCCGAACCCTCCCCTTCCTCGAAAACGAAGGAGTTTTGAGGTTTTTTTTTTGTCACTCTTGCAAATCGTTTCATTTTGCGTTTTTCTATAAATGGTTAAAATATGTGCATCGAATTACACAACAACCTCTATAAGTAACTTTTTAACTTAAATATCATTATAAGAGAGAGATTCTTCACACATCTGCTGGCTTCTTCACACTTCACACTGTATTTAAGCTCCGCATATCAAGGGCTATCGATCATGCTTGCGGGCATTAATGACCATCTCTTTGGCGGAGGTCCTTCTTCCCCTTCTTTTTTATTTTTTCTTTTTTCTCTTTCGTCTTCCATTTTTGCTCTTCTCGTTTCCCCAGTCCTCTACATCCTACTAACCTAATGGCAATAGCTCATAGAGGGCCGGGGTGTAAGCTCCGGTGTCTCTCTGGGAATGGGACTCTTTGTTCGTCTACTGCCGCCTATCTAATCTAATCCAATCGAAACAAAACAAAACAAAATTTTCTGGGCTTCATACAAAAAAAGTTGAAATTACATGAATCAAACATGTATTATCATATTATATGCTCTGTACTTTGAAATATGAGTGTGTGTTCATAACAAGTTTAACGCTTAATGTTGAATTCACGCTGGAAATTGAACTTATTCTCAACGTTGCTGTGCGATATTATTTACATAGGTTAAATTTTCCTTGCAATATACTATTGATGCAATGTACATTTTCTCCAGATACCCCATAAGCACTATTCTCTTGCTCATTTTTTCTGTAATTCCATATGCGCCATCCACCACGTATTTTATTAGTGTAGCTTACCGTTTATTGTTATCCTTTACTGTTGTGTAGTTGGCGCCCTCGTAATTTTGCTTATAATATTGTTTCACACCCAATGTTGTTGAATTATGTACTTTATATTATTGTTGGTACTCAATATTAGTCACTACCACTTTCCTTGCTATGATCTTCCTGGCGACCCAATCCGAGTCAGTCGCCCAGTGAATGACTTTGCGATGAATCATGTGGCCGGGCACGTCGCGCTGCTGCCTGTTGGGGTTTCGGCGCGGGTTTGGTGCTGCTCGGGCAGCCGAAACCCAAAATTATTCCTCTCTCACACTTTTTCTGTGCGTTCACCTGCGCTTTCAACAACGTGGTATATTATCGCCCTATACTGTACTTCGCCCTTATTATCAACTATGTAGTTACGCTTGCGACATTACGTCGCTTTTACTGTTGCGTTTAACGGTTAGACTCACTATTAGACTTGTGCTAATTTCTCATTTTTGCTCTAGCTCTATTTCCCCGACGATTTGTGTGCAGGATTAGTTCACTTGTCTTTTTTTTTTTGTCGTAATACTTACCCTTATTTTTTTGGTCCGAGAAGCGAATGCTTGTAGCGACAGTTCTTTTGTCTCATTTTTGTATGTTTTATGTATGACAATTCCTGTTTTTTAATGATGGTTTCGACCAATAAATTTCTATGGAGTTTCTATGGAGTTTCAAACCCAATGAGACTAGCTTAAGTATGTTTACCGAGGTTTCTCTGCCTGTTAGCGACATAATTCAAACAGTTATTGGCAGATTTTCATGAAATTTACAGGAACTGTTAAGGATGCTATACGTGGAACAGAAACTCATATTTTTGCAATGATCCATTAGTCCGTTTCTATGTTTGTTCCTCTCTCCGTTGTCAGTATACCTGAAAAAAAAAGAGATAGATGGATTTTCACGTGATTTGTAAGAACTGTTAGAAGTATCGCAAAGCTTTTTATTAAATTTTGGTGATGCTCCGCAAGAGATCCTTTGTTCTGGACCATATTAAAGTCTTCGCCAGCATTGCATTGCTTGGTACAGGTTGGTGCTCTCGAACTATTCATTTGGTATCTATTTATATTATCGAGATTACTGCATGTAAAATCTGAGGAAGATGTGCTCGCTAAAGACCGGTGCACACGCTAGTCGTCTGCCGCGTACGTCCATACTTCAGAACTTCCGCATATTTTATCGTATGCTGGTAGACACAACACCGTCTATCCTGAAAAATTTATTAGAATGAAACCCGTCAAGTCGGTGTCACTAGTAAATTTTCCTGCTATCTTTACAAATTTGGAATGAAATAGAACGCTGAGCACTGTGCTCTCTGTGGTTGTTTACATCGAAACAGTAACGCATTCAACTGCTGTGAAGTATGAACGTCGAGCAATAAAACTAACGTGTGGACAGGCTTTAACCCTTTAGTGCCTTAATTAAACATCACTTTTCGGAAGATTAACAGTTACACTGCATATAAAGTCAGCAAATGTGTACCGTAGGCACTAAAGGGTCAATGAGAAAAACGCGACATTCCTATATAATAGATGTTCTATATTGATAATGATGAGTATCTAAATCCGTCATTCATCAGTATTCATGTCTCTCTCTACCCAACATCAATATCTCCTTTCTAGTTTTTCCTTTTTGGCTCGAGCTCTTCGCTTCTTTGCATTGCAAACTTTCCTCTAATTTCCCACGGAACAGGAATATCCCTCGCTAATTCCCACACGAGAATTCGAACGCGTCCCAATTCGCAATCTTAGTTCATCAAAGCCCCGGCATTTTTTGATGGCCCTGCAGCCGCCAAATCTGAATCAGAAACGGGCGAAAATTTCGACCTTGCATTTCCGACTGCCAAGTGAGTGTTGCGGTCCAAACTTACTCGCCTTAAGAGTCCCTCTCTGAGGTGAGCGAGTTCTTACTTGTCTGCTACAGCCGGCTGCTCTCTTTCTAACTTTTAACCCACTAATTATGTAAACTGTGGCATTTTAATAGGAAATATTGAGTTGATTATCAGTTATTAACAGATGCCGTTCACTACATACTCATTGATTTAAGATAATTGCCTATAATTTTCCGTTAAGGGAAAAAGACAACAATATTATCCTTCCTATAAAATTTCCTAAGGATAAGCTGGGCACTTGCGGCTCCTTGCGAGCACAAAATAATAAAGGGTTACGATCATAATTAACGCATTATGTGAGGGTAAGTTGCATGATAGCGATATTAATATAATGCACATTAGGGCATCATAAACGTCTAACATGTACACACACATATATTCCTATAGTTAGCATGAGTAAAAATAAGCTAGGACTGAAGTTCGAAGACATATTATAGGAAATCTTTGCAGTTCCTGTACAATACTTGCAGATTTCCCTTTCAGACTCTACATAGAAATTGTTAAGCAGAAAAATAACTCGCTATTGCTATCACCTACTTGAAACTCTGCAGATTTTGCTATTTCTGTGTAAAAAAAATAGAACTTGAAGTAAGACACATATTTGTGAGATAGATGATTGGCCGATTAACATTTCTCAAATGAAATGCAGGGGATCCATTTCTGCTATTTTTACAGAATTGATTTAAATACTGTATAGGAAAACCAAAACGAGATTCTTTTAATCGAAACGAAACATATTTATAATCTGCCAAATGCCAATTAATCTCAAGTATAATGCAATAGATATTTGACTATTTTTCATTTTTCGATAGATATATTTACAATTTACCAATTCTTTGTTAAACGGCACAATTGAGAACAAACTACTATAAACTGTAAATCACGTGGAAATCTAAAGCATTCATTTTCAATTTAGTTACCAGTCGGAAAAATTGAATTTCTATTGTTTCTTCGAAGAATTTACAATTACTTGTAAACCTCTTGGAAATCTAATTCACTGATTTAAAATTAACGTACAAATCGGTTAAATTGAACTTCTAATGTGAAGTAATTACGATTAAGTAGAAGTCACGTGGAAATTCAACCCGATGCGAGTAACTAGGGTTGAACTTAACCCTCCTCACCTAGCGCATGTTCGCAGAATAATGGACGAAAAAGTAACATAATGCAATTAGGGTTACTTGCCAAGTGTGTCTGTTGCCTGCTTTGGCTTATTAGCAGGCAATGGCTGCTGAAATTCTCATGCTGACTTCAGCCAGCGAAGCGGCATGTCCATTTTGTGATTCTTTCAATCTGAGGAATTTTAAACTTGGCTTATTTCCGCCAATTATGGCACCATAGACGTAGCTGCATGTAAACCCTGCAATAATATGTAACGCACCGGTACTTGCAAAACACGGTTTACAAAAGAGAAAAACATAGAGTAGCTACTCAATATTCATTGATGAAAAGAGATCATACGCAGAGCGATTATGAAATTTTCGAAAAAATGAAGATCAATTGCATGCATTTCTTCGCCGCATTTCTTCGAGCGATTTTCATAGGAGTGTAGAACACGGTTCATTTACTACAGATAGTTATGCTAAGCAATAGAGCCTGCAGCACCTGCAGTTGCAGCATAGTGACGTCGTACAAAACTGTATCAGCCAATAGCGTCACACCTTTTGCAACGGGGCATCCTGGGTAATGCCAAGACAGAGGCATCTTGGGTAATTTCCAATATGGCGTCGTGTGTGCGAGGGTTAAGTGTGTGTCGCGATTGTTTATTACATACACGTTGGTAAGCTTGTTCAATTGCAGTTTATTGAGCTTTTCATGTGTGTATAACATTCTACTTTATAACTTGTTGTGATGCAAAGTTTTCTTGGTGAAGGAAAATCGCTTAATTTTGTCTTTTTACACTCATGCGAATCATTCTATTCCACGCAAAGCATGCGTTTCAACTTAGGCAAACATTTTCAGATGATTTTCTCAGTTCTTTTTATGAAGCTGAAAATCAAGATGCAATACAATGCATCAAATCTATGGTCTATTATTTTCCGTTACTTACGGTATGTAATTAAATGTATGGCCAGTATGGGTAGTTCCAATTTGAGGTAATATATAATAAACAATTGGCGGGAAAGTCTCTGGTATACTGCAGTACAAGGAGCCGCCTCTCGCGGCCTCAGTTGTTTACTCCAGTATAGTGATATGGCAGTCGCCCATTGGCTGAAATTGACGCCAGTCACGGCGGTCGCTGATTGGCTGAGATGGTGTCACGGCGGAAAGGGTGAAAGGGTGTTCCCTAAAAGCTGACATAACTATCTGTAGTAAATGAACTGTGGTGTTATGCCGGGGACACATATGCATTTCTACTCCCAACTTTTTGCTCGGATGGGCACAAGGAGGTTGTAATGGGAACCTTCTTGGATGTGCAGCTTGCGTGCCGTTTCGATACATACTTGAAATCGGTAGCATAGATACCGCGGCATAAGTGACGCCCGAGTCTCGGATCCTTGCGTCAAGTTGTCTGAGTTAATGCTTAGTACACCCCAGCATTACACGTCTGGCTCCGCAACATACAACTTTCAACAGTAGAATTCAATTGTAGAGTTCTCGGATGAATTAATTATTAATAATAGCACGGATCTTTTATATGTATCCTTCTAAGACTGGCAAATTTAGTAAATTTTTTTTTTTGTTGTGATTTTCAACAGATTAGAATTTGAAATTTTGATCCATCGTTAATGTTGAAACACTATGCATACATTTTTATTATGCTTAGCCCTTATCAAAACCACAACTTTTCTAAAACAATTTCTCCAATAGTTCTATAAACTTCCCGATTTTTGGGTATCTAGTTGCAGTATTAAGATATTAGCACCGAGCAATTGGCTGAAGAGTTAATCTTTACCTACATAGAAATTATCTCAGCCTTCTAATCTGTCACCACAGCATTTCTTATCGTATCCTACAATTCTTCCACAGACTGACCGCAGTTTTTCTAACACCTACTGTAATTCAGATTTACACACGAAATATTTCCGTTCATAGATAGAGCTAAAAACATAAAGGTTATGTTTTTCTTGGCCCTAGGCAATACCACAAAATTTTCCCTTCCTTTCCTTGTAACTACCACATATTTTCCATGCCTATTTGTTTCATCTGACTTCAGTTAACTTCTAGTGCCATGTTTAATACTAATAGGTTTACGCCAAGAAAAATTTATTATACTTTTAAACCCTAATTATAATATTTATATATATATATTCATTTCACTTTTCTTGCAATACTACCACAAATATGCAGCATTTCTTGCGTCTACTTCAGACTTACATTTTACAAATCCAGGTTCTATGCCAGAACTCTATACAACACAGACATTTTATCCTTCCCAACTCCAGCTAGCTAAAACCACAAGATTCTCTTTACCTCTCCTCTCAACACTTCAACAAAATTTCCCGTTTTCTGCTACCTTACTCCAGTACTTGCGTCATTTCTACCATCAGCTCCAATGTTTCAGCTTTAAAACCGAGCAAACTTTTATTTTTCTTTAAATCCTCACCAAAACTGCAAGTGTCTTTTCACCTTTTCCAGGAACACTGCCACAAACTTGCGGTTTTTTGGCATCTAATTTCAGTACCTCTGTTCCAGTATCTCGTGTTTTGACTCGCCCATTCCTAAGCTGTCTCCGGGCTTCGCCCAGATATTGCCAGTTGTAAACTCCAGCAAAGCTGCTCCCATTTACCGAAGCTGGGGCAATATTATATTTCGCCCCAACGATGCACAGGTCAAGCGTGTTTGCATATTCGGCGGACTGGCGGCCACACGTTTCCAGCAATTGCGTATTCTGAAGCACAGCTGTATGTATTATGGTGAAGAGATTGCGTAGAGTGCAGCCTGGTTACTGCATAGGTGTGTTGTGCGCTGCAAACTTAAAACGAGTACAGTTAACAAAAGAAAATATTGTACATTGCGCTACCTGGTTACAACATAGGATAAGTTAGAACTAGTATTTTGTTACCAAAGAAAATATTGTACATTGCGCTACCTGGTTACAACATAGGGTAAGTTAGAACTAGTATTTTGTGACCAAAGAAAATATTGCACCTCGTTGTGAAGGAGGTGTACTGCACGTTGTTATGTGTTCAATGACCAAAGAAAATTTTACACATTGTAATTTCTGATACCGTTGAAGTGTGGGTGGGGGTTGTGGGAAATGCTAGTCGCTGTGCAACTTGGCAGTAGTGTGCTCTAAGTTACGAAAGAAGAGAATACAGTGCAACTTGGGTAGATACATAGGTATCGCAATGAACTTTGGGCAACTTGATAGCGGTATTTTCGCCAATAAATGAATATGTTACACGTATATACCGAGATACCGAGATGTCTTAGCTCGGCTGTCCCATCACACCTCTGAGCTGTTTATGTAATACAAGGGGAGAATAACAAATATTCAGTCTCCGCGGCTGCAATTCACGGTCCCAACAAATAACGACGGAATGAATTAACTACACGGAGTGCCGATCTCGGTCATAGTTCTGTTCTCTGCGTCCATGAACAAAATTTTTTCTCATTGAAATAGTTATGGGAATATCTGCAAAGATGACATTAACTATAGAGGCCCTGTTTTTTTCCTATTCATTAGCCGTAGTTAGGAGTGACTACTCGTGGAAATATATTGCATTATTGACGAGACCTCGGTACAAAACCTGAGGAAATTCCATAGCACTAAATCATTGTTCTACACTGAATTTTGAGGCCCGCAGTCCCGTATCATTTACACGTCAGATGGCAAATCTACTACCAAGGACCTGAATTCCTGAAAACAGTAGCAGCTTCAAAATTTTGAACTTGACTACCTGTTGCGTCCTCTCGGGACTGTGTCCAGCATATCCTAATTTTCCTCAATCCAATATTGAAAGCGTAGCGGTCGTAATATCTAATAGCCTGGAACGCAGGGAGAAACGAGCAAAATTTTATTATGATGATTAAAGTACCCTCGCTGTAAAAAATGACAGCAAGGAGTCTGTGATGAAATATCCTCAACAGCTATGCTTTTGTTACTGATATGCTTGTCATGGATACGCTAGCTACAACAGCTGATTCAAATTATTGTCATGAGGAATGAGTGCTCTTTCTTTCAATTTACCTACGCAGCACTGTTCTTTTTTTCCATCAGATGTCATGCAAAAAAAAATGAATAAATAAATACTCAATTTATATGAGCTAGTACTGAAGCATCACACAATGAAATTAAATTCGCCGTCACATATCTTAAACGCACAATGGAACTTTAGTATGTTGAAATTTTTGTTCTCAAGCGATAAGTACGGCGCGCGGCAGAGGAAGAAAATTCACTGAAACATAACTACTGTGTTCAATGTACCATGAAAAATCACTTTTCTTGTACTTTGTTGATCTTCTGCTCAATTTTGTAAGAACTGAACAGGGAGCATAATACAGATTCAATATAAGCCGAAGATAATATAAAAATCAGACTCCATGCAGCGCTAAGAAAACACGTGAATATCGTCATTGTTTAGATTCCACTCGAGACTAAGCAAAGAGTGTCAAAGGTAAAGGTAAAGGTAAGGTCAACTTGACCGTACCCCCAACTGGGGAAACCCGCATGCACTGGTTTGTGCTGCAGATATAGATCGACGTACTGGCCCCAGAGGAGTATACGGCCACAGATGTCTAGAGCTATGGCGCCAGTGGCGGAAGACTCCATACGACAATATCTGCCACTCCAACCCTCCCCATTGTTGGGAAAAGTTGATAAACCCACAGCGGTATGCAGACCGGATGATGACCGATCACATCAATCGCGCAAAGATCTTGCCTAGCAGGCAGCGAGGTTCGAGCCTGTGGCCTTGAGAGTCAAAGTCATGCAGACGCTCTAGTCTAGTCCAACCTTAGCCATCATCTGCAACCTGGTCTACTCGTAATTTTCGCTATCGATCTCCAACAGAGGGCAACATAATTACGATATGTGCAACCAGGACTCAAGTTTTCGCCTCTTTCTTTAACAGCGTTTCACATAACATAAAAACACATAAATTTATAAACATTCAAGCACACGACGGTGTTTATTAAATTGTTTGGACTTGGCTTGGGTACACGGTCGTCATGAAAAACAGCAAAGAATTTGCCATGAGAGGTTGGTTGCATCGAGATTAGGTTGTTTTCTTGAAAAGCAGGGTGTCCTTCCCCCAGTATGGTTTTCGTAAGGGCTTGGGAACTTGTGATGCTCTGCTTCACATTTCTCATGTGTTACAGCTGGCTCTTGATGGGGGTCATGAGGCAAGGTTGGTACAGCTTGACTTCAGTGCTGCTTTTGATCGCGTG
>LQNS02001155.1:13717274-13728216 GCA_001587735.2 Parhyale hawaiensis
AATGATTATATAAATCATGCTTATTTAACTACTCAAAGCCCAATGACTACATATGTAGTCATGCATGAAAAACATATTTAGAAATAAATTAGGCTTATGATACTTCATAAATATATGAAGAGACGTATAATTAGCAATAGATCTTGATATGAAAGAAATTGATCAATTTTGAAGGGTGTTGGGTTATGCTGGGTTAACATATCCTCTTCTCTTAATCGTAAAAAAATACATCATTGATAAAATTATGGATCTAACATTCGCCACTTTCAACAACATCGTTCCGCAAGACAGCTTAGCAATGAGAAACACGGTTAGGTAAGTTTTTCCAAGTTACTTGAAGCGAGTCGGACGCGACACTCTTATACCTACTGCAGTAAGGCACGCAGCGTATAAGTAGCTCATGTTTTTTTTATAATTTTACCGAGCAATTATATGGCTTCTGCGTATTATGTACAGACCATTACTTTAATATTACTGTACCGGAAGGAATGTAATTTGTTTCTCTGGTCTTTAATATTTTTCTTACGGATCTTGTTAAAAAGTTCTTCTATCTCGGCGTTTAATCATTCCCATCTGAGACATTTTTTCTCGCAGCTGTTTAAGATTATAGAGGATAGCAGATCATTGGTAGAAGACGAATATAAATCGAAAACATTAAGTTACTCACTCATACGATGCCATATTACTCTCGTTAAAACTCACTTGATTTATTGCATTTTAAAGACGATAAACTTGACCCTAAAAGTGCTTCTGACACATGTGGGCATTTGACCGTTGAATTTATCTGCTCTTTTTCAAGCCTTTTAACCAACGATTCTTTCAAAAATTTATCCTTCAGAAAGCTAAAGAAAGGTTCGTAGATGCTCTGATACATATTTTTGTGTAATTATAAAGATTGTAGGACATGTAGGACACTCTGAAGGTAAAAATGAAATGATGAAAGAAAGTAAAATAGCTAATCATTAACGTACTAGGTTTTTATGACGTCACAAGCCCACTTCCCATGGTGCACTACAGCGTGGCCCCTTCCCGTGCGTTAACCTTGTAAGTTTCATCATCCTAGCATAACACTGGCATCATGACTACGAATGCATGCTGTAAATAAGCAAACGACCGGCTGTGACGTCATTGCCGTGGCATTTTTGTTGAGAAAATACCGAAGAGATGTCAGTCTGTGCTTGTCTGGGTCAGGGCTACTTTGGGAAAGTATTACTTTCTTATCCTGCTTTCGAAAGTTACCCACTGCCCCATAAAACTATCAAGCTTATGGCCTGGCTAAGATGTGACGTTAATAAATACCACAGCTCACTTGCTACCTCAGATCATTTACAGAAGATAGTTACGTCAGATCCGAATATTTGCGCATACGGACGTACCAACCTTCAGAAATAATTATTGTGAAGCCATAGCCAATTTAATAATAGACTGGTTTTGGGTGGTGGCATAAGACCATCACCCGCGGAGGGGGGAAATTCAACGAAGTCATATTTCATGACCAGCTAATTCTAATTTATCATATGGATGCTGTGTCCAACAAGGCTAGCTCCAGGGTACCAATCAGCCCCGTGTACATCTCTCAATAATAACATAGGAAAAAATTGGAGGCCTCGTGGCGTGGGACGATCTGCCGCGGTGGAGGCAAATTCTACCCGATGGAGGAAAATTCGACGCCGTCATTTTTTACAGCCAGCTAGGGCTACTTTTTTAGCATAGGTCCCATCTAGGTCAACCCACCAAGCTCTCTACAAAAAATTATGAAGTTTGCTCAACTTCTTCGACCACTTATTGGGTGGACCGCAAATAAATATATACAACTAGCACGCCTCAGTGGCGTAAGACCATCACCCGCGGTGGGAGCAAATTTCATCGCCGCCAATTTTTATGGCGAGCTAATCCTAGTTTTCTCGCATGTGTCACGTTGAGGACAGCCCACCAGACTCCCTGCAGAAAATCATGAACCTAGCTCAACTCCTTCTATTGTTTTTGGGTAGAGAACAAATTTCTTCGACGTTATTTTTTATGGCCAGCTATTCTCAGTTTTTGGCAAGGGTCGCATCGAGGGCAACCCATCAGACTCCTGCAAAAAATCATGTACATAGCTCAACTCCTTCGATCACTTATTGGGTTGACAGAAAAATATATATACAAACACATATACAGTACAATATATATATATCGATTTCGATTAGGAGCAGTTAAAGAAATTTTGATATCCATGACGCGCGTTTCTCTGTTCTCCAGCTCATCAGGTGGGAGGGAAAAAATGGTAAACTTAGTTCTTGAAATCTTGCGAAATTTTAGAGAGGCTACCATAGGAAGGTGTAACTATGATACCGGCTGTTCCAAGAGTATAAATGAAATTTTTTATCAAGCAAATATTTCGTCAACTTTCATCTACAGTCCGCTGCGTTGACTCCAATTACTGCACGTTGCAGACACATACATGTAGCGAGGGCGATAGTTTACACCCTGTTGAAAGTAAACGGCTGGCACGTCAGCATGGTAGTCTTCGTAGTAAATACAAATCCCACAATTGGCGAAAACACACCACATAATAGCTGAAAGTCAACTTGAAGCGTTGTTAGACCTCTGGTGATGGTAGAAAACTCTGCAAGATGCAGTTGCAGCATTCCGCCACCTACTGCATATATTGAATTTATTTGCCATGGCTTCTGTTATATTATTTTATTTAGATGGTATAAATGTCAATTTCGATTAGAAGCAGTTAATGAAATTTCGATCAAAATTTCTATCTGTAAGCATGTAAACATAATTATAGTGATATACAGTCATCTTCCTTAGCAGTGATACTATTTGTTCTCCCTTTTCTGAACTGCTCTGCACGTTATTTCGAAACCTTGCAGGTACGAACGCGCTCGTACAGTCCTGCCCCGGTTCATATAGCAACTAGGGCACTCTGAGAGTGCATACACCTGCCAAGCACTTCAGCGGTAACGAAAAATTCAAATCGGCTCTGAAACCATGATTTTTTTCCTATCAATACCAAAATCTGATCACTTGTGCCTCTTTATATTAACAGTGCCTGTAATTTTGTTGGAGATCCGTTCATAATTTTTTGAGTTATGCTGCTAACAAACAGAAGTCAAACACAAAAAACGGACAAGGCGATCACCACCAAAATTTAATCTATTATGTATTTTGACATGACTAACAATTCCTGAAAATTTCGTAAATGTCCATCCATAATATTTGAGTTATTACGCTAACAAACATTTTAACAAACATTAGTCAAACACACAAACCGACAAGCCGATCACCACCAAAATTTAATCAATTATGTCTTTTACCATTACTAACAATTCCTGAATATTTCATAAAGATTTATTCATAATTTTTTAAATTATTGTGCTAGCAATCATAAAATCAAGCACAGTGACAAACGAACGAACGAACAAACAAACAAACAGATCATTACAAAAATTTGATCATTTACTTTCTGTAATAAACCCAACAACTCATGTATATTTCATGAAAATTCTTCCGTTACATTTGAAGTTATGGCAGTAACATAAAAATAGGCAGACAAGCAAACGAATAGACGGATCTTCACCAAAAGTTAATCATCTTTTCCTCCTAACAAACCTAACAATTCCTGTAAATTTCGTCAAAATCCGTCCATAACATTTTGATTTATCTTGAAGGCAGACAGACAGAAAGACAAACACACAAGCATAAACGGACAGACAGACAAACCCGACGAAAAAACAACCTCCTTGGCAGAGGTAATTACTGCAATAGGAAGACCTTTGGTATGTCTTAATGCAGCCTCGTATCATGGATACCGTGGCATTAGCTGCAAAGCTTCAATATTTTTTCTTCCTATATTAGCCCTTCAGCGCGTTACCAAACACACAAAAAATAGTGTATACCCGGCCTTCAAAAATGACCAAAAAGACTTTGTTATGATACTTTTCCATTGACATCATTTTGTTACTAGTGTACCCGTGCTATCAAATATGATGGCAAATGATGTTGGAAACATTAAATAAAACTATACATAAGAACACGATGCAATATATTTAGTTATATATCTATATATTTACAGAGGACAAACGTTTTAATTGAGTATTTCCTTAATGACAACATTTCTAGTGAAAAACAGATCATCTACTGAATTTCCATGAACATCAGTTTCTTTAATGGCTTTTTTAATAGTATTCCTGTTTCTTATTCGACTAGGAGCTACATACAGTTGTCCGTGAGAGAACACAGGCGATGGCATGTATGTTCCAACATTTGAAAAGGACTGTCTTTGAGACTTATTAACCCTTGAGCCGCATATTAAGAGCTTGGTGTCACGCGCTTCCACTAAGATTGGACTCCTGCGTAAGGTGAATTTCGTGTTTGCTGATAGTCAGGTTGCCCGCAGATGTTTTTATGCGTTTTTACTGCCTGTGTTGGAGTATTGCTCACCGGTTTGGGCTTCAGCTGCTGACACTCACTTGCGTCTGTTAGACTGACTTGTTAGTTCAGCCAGCAGGCTGTGCGCTGATAATGATCTAGTGAACCTGTCCCACAGGAGAAGAATCGCAGAGCTATGTATGTTTTATAAAGTGTGCAATAATGAGAGGCATTGGTTGTATTATTCTTTCCCTGGCCTCAAGGTTTTTGGGAGAGAGACTCGTGCTGCGTGCGAAGCGCACTCTTTCACTTTGGAGGCTGTCATATGTCGAACTAATCAGTTCTGGCGGTGCTTCGTCCCCTTGTCGGCTAAGATTTATAATTTGTTGCTGGCATTGGCTTTTGGTCGTATTGGCCTGTAGGCGTTTAAGTCAGCTGTTAATGTTTTTTTGTTGGATTTCCTTTAGCAGCGTTTCATTTGGGTTGTAACACCTGTCCATGGGAGCTCAAGCGTGAAGTTTTAATAATAATAATAGCAAACGCTGAAATTAAAGGGAACTGTCTACGGCAGAAGTTGAATGGGAGATTTGTATCACTCTGTACCAGATTTATTCGTGGTACGAAGGCAAGTTTTCGTTTCTTGCGTCCAGTAAAATCTTTCCGTGTACGAAAAATTCATTTAAAGAAATGATGATTAGCCTTATTTCGTTAAGTAAGCCTTGTTTTGGGTTAAGACATTATATAGAAGAGTATAGATAACAGCGAAGAAGAAAAACGTTGCATATTCATCAACTTATTACCTCCGCCATGAAGGTTATGATTTTGTCGTGTTTGTCTGTCTGTTTGTACTTCTGTTTGTTTGTCTGGCCTTTTGTCTGTCCCCAAGACTACTCAGAAAGTTATTAACGAAACTTAATGAAATTTATAGGGATTATTTGGCATGTTAACAGTAAAAGATGATGGACTTTTGTTGAAGAACGTGAAGCTACGTCTATTTGTTTGTTTGTTTGTCTGCCTCATTTTCTTAATGCCAAACTCAAAAAATTATGAACAGATTTTTTGTAGAATTTACATGAGTAGCTAGGAAAATTATAAAGAGTAAATGACCAGATTGTTGTGATGATCTGTTAGTTCGTTCCTGTGTTTGTCATCGAGTTTAATTTTATGCTCGTTAGCAGAAAAACTCTAAATGTTATGGATGGATCTTCATGAAACACACAGGAGTTGTTAGTAATACTAAGAAACATAAATGATTTAATTTTTATAATGTCCGTTTGGTCCATTTATGTGTTTGATATATGTTTAACATAATATTTGTTAACAGCATAACTCTAAAAGTTATGAATGGATCTTTACGAAAATTACAGAAATTTATAATGCTACCGGAAGGCCTGAATGATTAGATTTTGGTGTTGATGCAATGAAAATCATCGTCTCCGAACTAGTTTGAATTTTTCGTTACCGTTGTTTTACTTAACGGATGTATGCGCTCCCAGAGTGCTCTCTAGTTTGTTATTACTTATTTGCTGTGTATCCATTGAATACGGTTTTTCGCTGTTACTGAGCGACGGCGTGGGTATCCTAGTAATAAATACACTAAGCAAATTATTCTATGGCGTTGATACACAGTAACTTACATAATGAAATGAAATGTTTTTAGTGTTACAGATAACTGTTGCCGCATTCAAAACAATTGAGTCATATGCCATTAAACTGTGACAAAGCAACTTTTATTTTAACACTTTGTTTGGTGAGAACGAAGCCGATAATATACTACACACAACCATCCTTCTTCCCGTGCTGCCTAGCATTATGGCGACATGTTAGCATCAGTTTTGCATTTGGCAATGGGTTTTCATCAATACATCGTCGGGGCTTAAAACGTATCCATGATACACACGCAACTTCGGTGTATACAGCCCCAGGCTTCCACAAAATTTTGTGCTAATCCCGGTTCACACGTGAGTCGTTTGCCCTACTTTCTGACTTCGAAACTTCCCATCGGGCAGTAGTGTCCGTAGAAGTACAACTGTGTATAAGCTAAAAGATTAGTTAAAACGTTGGTCGTCAAGTCGGCTGGCTTTTAGCAAGTGTCACTTGTTGAATTTTGGATATTTCCGTTAATTTAGAGCGACGTGTGACCGGTTCTGAAGGCTTCAAAGGACTACAGTGTGAATCCGGCTTCAGTGAACTCATAGTTCTGTTTACAGGAACAAGATGACAGTTTTGGAACTGCTGAAAGATGAATGAAGGGCAAACGACTAAAATGAGAGCTATAGGCTCTACAGGTTGTAGAAGAGAGGCCGTATTTTGTAGTTCAAGAAGTAGGATGGCAACGTGAGCTAAATAAATCTGCAACAATGGTGGATGCAATTAATGTGTCATCCACAACAGGTGGTAAACCGCAAGTATCTCAGCTGCAAAAGGCAGTCAATGCATTTCTTTGCCTCCGTTTTTCTTGGTAAGATAGACTAGTACAAAAGTATGCACAACAGTCGAATCGTCAGTCGGATATTTGCTGTCGATTTTCGGATAGTCTACACCGTCTCTCCAACAAACTTCGGATAAATACCTACGATTTTCTGATATGGTTACCGTTATCGTATGTGCTTAAGCTGTCGGGTCTACGAATATTTCCTGTTATTGGGAGCAGAAGGGAGAGCCGGCACTTCATAAAGAGGAATTTTAGCACGAGCATAAGGAAGTGATAGCTTCTACTTTATCGGCTAGAGCGGCCCGTTAAGCCCTGCAACGGCCGTTATCACCGGCATCTCATAACGGGGCTGAGGACCTCGTAAATCCGCGTAATTTGGACCCGCTCAACAGGTGTGTTGTAGGCTCAGATCCCCTTTGGATCCGATGAGAATAAAGCTCGATGGTCTCTTTAATCTATTTATTCAACACACCATTAATGCCTGATACAGTGATGAAGAGAATAAAAGAATGCAGTGACATGTTGGTGCTAAATCAGGTGTATATAGACGAAAATTCTGTATTTCGAGCTGGCTTTCAATACCTTTGCCAGTTATAAGTACTGAATACAGTAATCAGTTGGTGCTAGATCAGGTGTATACGGAGGATGAAACGGCGCTAGATCAGGTGTATACAGGGATGAAACGGAGCTAGATCAGGTGTATACAGGGATGAAACGGCGCTAGATCAGGTGTATACGGAGGATGAAACGGAGCTAGATCAGGTGTATACAGGGATGAAACGGCGCTAGATCAGGTGTATACAGGGATGAAACGGAGCTAGATCAGGTGTATACAGGGATGAAACGGAGCTAGATCAGGTGTATACGGAGGATGAAACGGCGCTAGATCAGGTGTATACAGGGATGAAACGGAGCTAGATGAGGTGTATACGGGGATGGAACGGCGCTAGATCAGGTGTATACGGAGGATGAAACGGCGCTAGATCAGGTGTATACAGGGATGAAACGGAGCTAGATGAGGTGTATACGGGGATGGAACGGCGCTAGATCAGGTGTATACGGGGGTTGAAACCATATTGTCAGCACCTCTAGCAGAGATAAGTACCTCTAAATACAGACACAACTTCAAAAGGTATCATAAGAAGACATCTCATGACAAAACTACAAAAACGTGGCTGGAAAGTGCGACTAGGGGCAATTAAGAGTGACCGGTCTAGCGCAGGATCGAATAAGCTGATTTTATTACAACTCAGCGTAAACCCAAAGTGAATAGTGAAAACAGTGTGCCCCTCGAGCGACCAAAACAAAGCCATGCATGACGTTTCGACCAATCTCGCTTCAGGACGACGGCCAGGTCGGCTTCTCTGATTGCCTGTGCCGGGCATGGCTGTTTTCGTCATAAGAGAGTGCATTCTTTTCTTTTTACTCTGAAAGAAACCAACAGAATGTTACGTACGCGATTAGGGATAAAGTTAATACGACCGCACATTCCAGCTGTGATTCCAAATGCACTGGTTCGTGCTGTAGATAAATGCACTCTACACCCCAGGGAAGTGAACGGCTACGGTCAACCAAAGGTTGTTTGAGCCCAAGGATGTTGATACAGAACAGGTTAGCGCACTGCCGGATGCGGCGGACGTACGTACGTTGGAGCGGCGATGCTACATGGAATAGCCAGGACGAGGAGCATTGAATGGCAAGCACGGTTCAGAAAGCCAATATAAACTACACGGTCAGGAGTTTTGATCAGGTCATGATCAGGAGCAAGTGCCAATCCCCACGCCTCAGTTGCACGTGGCCAGAAAGTTTTGTATTTCCCAGGAAATTATGGCGAACAAACTCTCGTGCTTCATGCTTCTATGACATTGGCGAGGCTGTTTCATAAAAAAATATGGATAAAATTTTAAATTTAATAAAAACTTCATTGTGAGGGAAGCTTAACCGTTGGTGTTACCATAAGGATGATTTAAAAGGCTCCAAGAATTTGTTTTTTCTTAGTAAACGACGAAACGTCAAGTGCACGAGGGGCTGCGGCAGCAAAGTTTTGTTCGGAGAATAGGACAAAGCATGTTATCTTAGGATTAGGGAAGCATAACTGAGCTAGGTCAGAGTAAGCTACATGTTTTGTTAAAGTAAGGTTGTATTAGCGAGTAAAAGTTACGTCAAATGAGGAAAAGTAGGCAGAAAAAATACCTAAATACCATTGTATTGTGTAGTATTGTGCAACTACGATGAATTTCATTGAGAGGAGCTGAAGATGTAACGTTGAAACGAACACTTCGGTACTTCAAAAGCTGAAATTAATAATTTGCTACGGTTGTAACCAATAAATTCGCGTTCAACGCATCAATTTCTACCATACTTAGGCATAAAGGGACTTGATCTGGGACGATGGTGGCCCTAGGGACTCGGGCACCAGGCAAAATTTTCTCAAACATCAAACTTGCAGTTTGCAAAAAAGTTACCTTACGATACTAGCAAAGAATCCTATTCATAGAACTATCAGCTCCTTTGAAAATTACTAGCACACCAGAAGCAAAAACGTAGGGGCTCACAGCATAACTTCTCAGCCCACATACAGCTACCTTCTAATTCTTCCATAAATGCATGGGTGTTTTAATTCTAAAAATGAACAAAGCAACTAAGTCTAAGAAGCTAAGTCTTCACGCATCAGTCACATTGTCTGCTTGTCGTTATAGCACCGTGCGTCGCCGATGGCCTGCATGTACGTAGCTAACCCACTTGATTTAGTATATCTTAAAGATACACTACAGCCTTGTTTAAACGTTAACAGGCGTTTTAGAAGGGAAAAAAAAAATTAGGAGCCATAATTATGAAAAGTGGAGTCTATAGCTTCACGGCTATGAATCACAGGACCACTTGCAATAATAAGCTCAGAGGCCTTTAAACAGCAAGCTGCAATTCCAAATTCATGCAAACGGAAGAAAATGGATGTTTTATGTTACTACACGGTTTCAAATTACAAAAATTTTTGACTTGGCTCCATTTGAGGGAGAAATTGAGAGACGACGATAAACAACAGCTAGTACAACTGATGTTACAGCATTCGACCACTCTGCGTCATCGGTGGGTTTATTGGACTGTACGAGAGTCTTGGACCCTTTCCGTGCGCTAACCTGTTTCGTATCATCAGCCTTTGTTTGAACCATTGCATCACAGACGGAAGACGTTTGACAACTACGAACCCCCAACCGTCCTCTTTGGTAGTTAGGTGGGTGCCCACGCAGCGACTTTAAATGTCATAAATAGGGTTGTGATTTTGCAAAATATGCACGTATATTCTGTCCAATTGTATGGCAGAATTTGGATTTCTTAGATAAAATATGATACCTATGCATACACTTCACTAGTATAAACTATGAAATCAAAATTCAGTCATTCCATTGGACAGAATATGCGTGAAAATTTGGAAAGTTACAACCCTAGTCATAAATGATAACTCCACAGTACCGGACATCCAAATGCTCTCCTCTGAGGCAAGCAGGTGATCCTGGGGCCTCGACTTCCCTTAGCGTAACTCTCTTCCCATCTTTTTCAAGTTCACATGTAACGGAAAAATTGCTTTCGCCTCATTCTTCGTTAACCCTTAATCGGTCGGATGAAGATCGTTTCCCTGCGGATATCACTATTGAAGGAACCGTATGGTCACTTGTCCGATAAAAGCCATAAATTAAATTGTAACTTAGAGATTTATTTCCGATGGTGTCAAGTTAATTCGTTGCTTTTTACTCACAACGCATTTTTTTTCGAAATTAGGAACACATGAAACGGTAAAATAACAACTATGGAAGCCTGTAAAGGTAAAGTCTGCTTGATGGCATACCTCATCTTGGAACCCTACACGCACTGGTTCGTGCAGTAGATATCTGCTAAAACGCCCAAGAGAAGCTCAAGGCTGCAGTCGACCAAAGATGATTAGAGCTATGGCGCTAGAGACTGAAGGTTCAATAAGATGTATTTAAGGGATCGTTTTAATTACCATTTCACCACACAGAACAGTACGCAACAGCTACCTAATATACATTGCAGAGTAAGTGTGATATTTTAGAGCAGTAAGGGTCCGCGTCGTCAGTAAATGACGGTAGAAAATAGTTACTCCAACATAGCTCCCGGGTCTTTCACTAG
>LQNS02001155.1:13733259-13745522 GCA_001587735.2 Parhyale hawaiensis
TTGTTTTCTCCACCCGCTGGGCTGGTTGCGTGGGGGTTTGTTAACCTCATGGAGTTTCTCCGTTCCTGCGTCGCCAGTCTGGTGTGATTTAATAATAATAATAATAATAATAATAACGCACTGCATTATTCAAGTTCAATAAACAGAACTTATAAACACTGTATTTATCCTTTATATTTAGTCAATAGCGTTCAGAGATCATAAGCAACACGATACAACGACTTTTCGTCTTTACTTTACTGATCAGAATCTCTATAATCCAGTATATATAACAGTAGAAAGCCTGAAATTGTTCTAAGAATACGGACGCCAGCTTTGTTTGATAGCCCAGCTGGCCGCTGTGTGCTGATTTATCTTCTATCGGTTTATCAGGCTATAAATATTCTAGAAATAGGCTGCTCCTCTCAAAATCAGGCAATAAGAATATGGGATATGAATATAATTTTGAGCAGATGTAAAATGTAAACAAAAATGTAAAGAAACGATGTCTTGACTGAACGTGTACGGCTCCATTCATTTGAATGAAGGACACTTCTGCGTGTAGACAGAGACAAAAAGAATTGCCGCCCAGCTCGTTTTCGTGATTGAACGCGTTAAGATGAATGGCGTGTGAACTCGCCCTTAGAATGCTGGACAGCAAAGCCTTAAAATTAAAGCTGCGGCACAGCAATTTGCCCGAAACAACCGAATTGAGAGAAAGGGTGAAGTGGTAAGTCTGCAGAAATAGCGAAACCTGTCAAACTGCACATTTAAACAGATAATTGCAAGTTTCGTTAAACCGAAAATGGCTCCTAATGTTGCAACGTTTATGTTTTTCTCTTTCAACACTTCGACGCTTCGAGTTGACTTAAAAAGTGCATACGTTCAGGATAATGGAAGACAGCCACTGCACTAAAATAGAGCTGGGCGTCATATTGAATAAGACGGGGAGCAACTTTTCGAACTTGACTCGTTCATAATCATGCTGGGACTGGAACTTAGATGCCTGTCGGATATGTCAAGGGGTGCGTTTAGGGTTGCCAACTAGTGATTATAGAGAAGCTATAGACAGGAGAAAGGCAATTTCCAAAACTTCTAAGGCTAATATGAATTTTGTAACAATTGTGCGCCATAAGTACAGTTCTAAACTAAATGAAGCAGTAAAAATATTTTTAAATATTTTATTTTACCTACATTTGACTTAAGATACAACATTAATGAACATGAGAGGAAAGAAGTCCTTTACTAGACCTTAAATATAGTTTAAGTCCTATATCGTCCTTTCTCTTGTCCGTTCAATGTGGGTTTGAGCTTCTTAATGCAGAGGGCCTCCAGGATCAGCAGCTTCTGTCTTGAGCTGCCCCGGCGGAGCACCTAATGGAGTCCATCAGTGACTTTGTTGGCGCTCTTGTCATTTGGTGCGCTTCCTTAAGGTGGGAGAGAACTGAACGGCGTTGTCTGAATTGGTCGGTGAGGGTCCGCTCTCTGTAACCAATATACGTATTGCCAGAACTAGAACACTCTGAGAGCGCATACCTCTGCCAAGCAAGGTAACGGTTACGAAAAATTAAAATTGGTTCTGAGACTATCATTTGCTTTGTATCAACACCAAAATCTAATCATTTGTGCCCTTCAATAGTGTTAACAGCTTCAATATTTTTTTTTAAGATCCGTTTATAACTTTTTGAGTTATGCTGCTAACAAGCATTATGACAAACATGAGTCAAACATACAAACGAACGAACCGATCTGCACCAATATTTGCTCATTTATGCTTTTTAACTTTACTAAGAACTTCGATAAATTTTATACATATCCTGCCATTATTTTTTCAGTTATTGTGCTAACAAGCCTTAAATAAAAAACAGTGACAAATGAACGAACAAATAAACCGATCATTACAAAAATTTGGTCATTCACGCTTCATAACATAACTAACAATTCTTGTGAATTTCATAAAAATTCGTTCATAACTTTTTGAGCTATAGCATTGAGAAAAATGAGGCAGATAAACAAACAAACGGACGGACGGATCTTCACCAAAAGTTAATCATCCTTTCCTTTTAACATATCTAACAATTCCTGTAAATTTTGTCAAAATTGGTCCATAATATTTTAAGTTATCTTGATGACAGACAGACAGACAGATTCACAGACAGACCAATCCGACGATTACATAATCTCCTCGGTGGAGGTTATTACATTCTCCGTGGTTGCTCGTATATTGGTACACCACGTTGTGTTTCTGAGTAAGTCAAAGCTGATAGTTCCTTATACAAAAGCTCTCTAGTTTCTTATTCATGTAGAAAATGTGTATGTAGTTTGATTCTGAGGTCGTTCTGAGTGGCGACTACGTTTGATTGTACTATGTTGTGAAGGTGTCACTCCTTTTGCTTGTAGTTCGATGTCATTTGCGATTGGAAAAAGAAGTTAACGGCCGATTCTTGTACCGGGTTGATTGTAGCTGTTGCTGTTACTTTTATGATAAATTTGGAACCGGTGTTGTCAATGACGGCCATAGGAAAATTGTTGTTGGTAAATAATTGTTTGATACGGCTAACTTCATTATGAAATAGTTGCCAGTTGCTGCTTATACGGTACGCTCGGTGAAGTAATGTAGTAAGAGCGTCAATTTTGTAGCGCCCTGGCGCAATGCCGCGGTAGTTGATGCTGTCGCCGCTGCTTGTAGCCTTAGTGAAGACGGATGTTGTTAACTGTTGTTGTTGTCGTTTGATATGCACATCTAGGAATGCCAGCTGTTGGTCCTTCTCTTCTTCCTAGATGAAAGATAAAACAGAGTTGGTTGCAAAAAGTTCCTTAAGTTCCAGGACTTGACTGGGGCTATTCGCGACGAGGAAAACGTTATCCACGTAGCGGGTGTAGAGCAAGGGTGCCTTATCTGGGGAGCGTTCATACAATTTGGTTTGCAATTCGCACATATAAAAATTGGCGAAAACCGGTCCGAGGCTGCGTCCCATAATCACTCCGTCCGTCTGAAGATATAATTCGCCGTCGACGCCACGGAATGGAGTCCTTGTGGTGCACAATACCTATTACTAGTTCTTTCAGTATTTTGTTGGGGAATGGTGGGCGGTGGGAGAATGGGGTGGTAATATACGTGCTTGACAATAATGCCGATGGTCTCCATTACAGGTACGTTGGTAAATAAGCTCTCGACGTCCAGACTAGCGAGGCGTGCATCAGAAGGAAATGTAGTCGATTGAACCATAGACAGAAATTCGTAGCTAGATTCGATCGTGTATTGTTTCGGCAAGTATTTTACTCTCAACTGGTTAATATTCTGGGCAACTTGAGCTGAAGGCGTACCCCCTTGTGACACTATTGTCTCACTAGAGGATTGAAGCGCTTTTTATGAATTTTAGGGTTGGCGTACACGTAGCCTGGTTCGTAGTGCCAGACTAACTTGGTGAGTTTGTTCCCACCCACCACGGCACCACCCACCATGGCGTGGTGGGTGGCACCACCCACCATGGCGGCGCTGATGTATTTGTTGAGGGACTTCTTAAGATCTTCAGTGAGGTTGCGGTTCAACTTCTTGAATTTAGTTGCGTCGCTAAGTTTATCGTTGACTTTAGATCGATAGCTAGTAATATCCATTATAACGAAAACGTTGCTTTTATCTGTCTTGCACACAATTATCTCCTCGTTGTTGGTGTGGTTTTTCAATTGTTTGTACTGTTTTTTTTTTTGTCAGGATATCTGATTGAAATCTTGATGACTCTTCAGTCCAAAGAGTTTAAGCTGGCTCTTTAAACGTTCGTTGTCGAGAAGATGAACTTTGCCAAAAGATTCTTGTATCTTTATATCTCGGTAGAGTTTTTTAATGGCTACTTTCTTCGTTTTTGTGTCGAACTTTTTCTTTAGACGGTAATTCATTCTCAGTGACATGATTTCCACGATATCAGTTGAAATGTCGATTTCGGTAAGATTTACAACCGAATCACGCTGCTGCTTCATCAGCATAGGGCCTCTGTACAGCTCTACCATTTTTTTTTCTTATGTAAAAGGAGAAAGTCAGAAATTTATCAAAATTATGAGTCATCTTCGGCTTAACGAAAAGTGCATATATAATTATGAATAACGGAATGATAAAAATGAAAAATATTCGTAGATTAAATTAGATAGTGAACAATCGACGGAGTAACAGGTCCATTCCTATAGATCATCCGGGAATTACGGTCCGACCCTCTATGATCTACCGCCATTACGTCAGAACCATTGCAAATGAGGGGAAATGCTTTCAAAAACGAAATAGTTGTGCTACCTATAAGTAAATTTTTAATTATGTGTAAAGTTTGATCCAAACGTACTCTGAAAACAGTTTTCTATGAGCTGCAACCATGATATTGCGTTAATACTAGTAATGGGGTAGTTCTTAGCCAGGAGGTTTATTGTATTTCAATTTCTATGTAATAAAAGAAATTATGCTTGTTTTTGGGGGAGTTTTTCAGTCATTGTTCGTTAATTCATTTATTTTCTGTGTGTCCCTAAGATACAGTCACTGAAATAGTTTTAGACGGATCGTCATGAAATTTACAGGGATTAGTAAATAGGGTAAGGGGAATAGAGAATTAAATTTTGGTGGAGATCCGTTCAACCGCGGCAAAATCAACGCAGTTGTCTGAGAAACTGAGCCACTGGACACATTAACAACTGAACTACAACAACATGAAAGTAACTACCATCAGAATAAAAAAGTCCGAGCAATAACACGATAAACGTCGTTCAGTTTAGCGCCTCAGTAAAGAAAATCGAGCTGCTGTAAGAGAAACCTCGATTCTTTGAGAAACAAAAGAAGTCAATTTTAGATACACGAAGATCACCTCTATTGTTTGAGCTCCAGTATCCTTTGAAGAACATGGAACAGAACGAAGAGAAAACCTTATTTACAGACGCTAGAACTAAGGATTTGATAAAAAGCGCCATTACTTAATTGCTACTACAAAACAAATAGAGACACATCCAGAAGCTTGAAACGCAACACATGCAAAGGAAGAAATACGGTCGGCCTGAAATAGACTCCGATCGTTCGATCAGCGTAAGAAGAAGGTTTAATAGTAGGAGTATCTGAAATGCGCAAGAACAGAAACGAATGACAAATAAGACGAAAACTGGATCACTCGTCTGAGGCCAGTTGGCCTATATCACAGAAAGGAATGACAAATAAGACGAAAACTGGATCACTCGTTTGAGGCCAGTTGGCCTATATCTGAAGCACGAACCAGTGCGTGTGGGTTGCTTGCTAGAGGGTCGTCAAATTAACTTCATTTTTACCTTTTTGTTTTACAAGAAAGCAGGAACAAAGAGAGCCTAGCAGTAAAACAAAAACTTCGATCACTCGAAGGCCAGAACAAAGGAAGCCTAGCAGCAAGACGAAAACTTCAATCACTTAAGCACCGAGCATTATGCTGAAAATTCGATTACTTGAGCGTGAAAAAAACCTCGAGCACTTAAGCACCGAGCATTATGTTGAAAATTCGATTACTTGAGCGTGAAAAACCTCGGTCAATTAAGCACCGAGCATTATGTTGAAAATTCGATTACTTGAGCGTGAAAAACCTCGGTCAATTAAGCACCGAGCATTATGTTGAAAATTCGATTACTTGAGCGTGAAAAAAACCTCGATCACCTGAGCGTAAGAATAAAGAAGATCGAGTAGCAGAAAAAAAAAAAAACTCGATCACTTACTCGCCATGGCAAGCTTGGGTCGCCTTCTCGTTGTTGTCACGCCTGTCAATTACTGCCACGTGGCAGGAACAAATGACGGCTTAACGAGATTGTTGCTGCCGTTTTACGTCTGGCAGTGTCGCCGCAGTAAATGAGGTGGTACGACAGCTTGGGATGAGGTTCTGACGTTGTTTTATCAATCGCTTCTTTGAACTCTTTGCCATTTGCAGCTCGGCGAGTGCCTTGGTTTTTTTACTGTTCTCCAAGAAAGTGTTTCTTCCGGATTACAAGAACACGCGACCGTTGCTTATAACCAGGAAGCTAAAAGCGAAACCGGAGGACTGCTGCGAAACTAGCATCAAAAAGTGACGTTTTCATTGACGTCATGTCGTCGAACGATACACCTGCGCAGCCGTTGAGTATTTTGCTTAATATCACCAAACAAATCGTCGGTTGTGAGCTTCATGCGCGTAAACACGTAAGTAAATGAAGAGAATATATACTAATAAAATAACATAATTATCAATAGAAAACTGCAGGGAGGCTGGGGGAGACTTTCACAGCATGGGAGACAAGATCTTGGCAAGTATGGCACTCTGATTTAACTTCTTCTTTGAAGTTAAGCTCAATTTACCCTTCATATACAGATTACACTACTCTTCGTCAAAAATTTTTAACATATCGCCGTATTTTCTAACTTTATCCATTCAGCCTTCCGCTCCTGAGCGGCCACCTACTTGAGCTGCAACCATACACACAACACGGTAAATGGCTATCTTTAAGTAGAGAAAGTTTGAGCAATAACTGTTTCAATAGTTTCTTTCGCTTCAGGAATATAACACTACTTATATTTTTTTGTTAGGGCTTAAGGCTCCATTAACGAAAGCCTGAGATTCCACCCTCAATAGTAATTCATCTCGTCGGTGTGACGTCATTCGCCAACATGCGGTCACGTCTAAGTTTATTTTAGTCCTGGTGAGTTCTCCCGTTACACTCTCTGCTTCCTGGTGCAGATAATCGATAAATATGTGTTGCAATAACTTAATTTCCATGTTGTGACAAAAGATTTAGCGTACTGATTGATCTAACTCAAATACACGTTAGATGAATTATTTTAATTATATAAATTGATTTAACCAAATCAACGAATTCGTAGGCACAATCTAAGAGTATTTGTCCTGTTTATTTATACTACCACTAATCTAAAAGTACTATTTGACTTAGCCTTTGTTTGCTCTAACGCAGGCATTACTAGCCTATAATTTATCACTTTTAAAATAATATGGTTCATACCTTAGATCTGTTCACTGTACCTTATTGAGAAAATGCAAGTTATCGGCACATTGTGTTTACACTTGAGCTTAAACAGAAGCACCGCTCCACACATGTCCTTGAGCGTTAAATGTTCATTTTTTTTAAATCCATTGCAGCGAGCATGCAACGTTTTCCAAATTTCCCCAAATCGCTCGAAGATTTCCCTAGGGCTCAAATTTCCTACCCCATTGTGCCTTGCTGCCTCGCCTAGCGCTAAGACAATCTAACTCCGAGTAAAAGAATAAGGAAGTTGTTATCCTCTAAGCTGCCGTCACAGAATGGTTCTATTTTCTGCGGCAGCATTGTCCTAAAATGTTGTAGCTTAATCTATTGAGCACCTATGTACATTTATGTAAATTGTTGGGTATGAATATTGTGACGATATTCTGAAACATTATTGTGCTATGTCATCGTAGCTTTATTTATAGAACAATAGTAATTGTGTACATTATTGGGTATTAATATCGAAACGCTTTTCTTAAATATATATTGACATCGCACTACTGTATAATTTTGTGACATAATATTTTGAGCATTTGCAATGAGGTAAATTATTGGGTAATAATACTGCAACGATTTTCTGCGCTAGTGTTATTCTATAATGTTATAAGTTAACGTATTGAATATTCGTAAACGTTCAAATTGCTGAACACAAATACTAAGACGGACAAGAGGAGCAGGAGTGATCACTATTGGTATTAATAATGGAAATTGTTATCAAAACAGTTGTGAATTAATTTAGCTACCATTAATTACGGATTTATTGGCTGCTCCAACTGCTAGAAGCGACTGCGGTTCAATCAATGCTTGCATCGAAAAGCAATCTGATTAGCAATGCTGTTCATTATAGGCTCTCAATCCTGCTGCTTTGAAAATTAAGATCATTGATAATTATTGACGTTCAGGAATATAACTCTGCGTTAACAATAACTTAAATATGAAATTTGATCTGCTATAATCCACAGCTTCTAGCAATGATTGAGAAATTCGAATTGTGCAAGTGTTATAAGCCTTAACTGAATCACATAGAGTTCTCCTCTCTATGTAGTTCACTGGTTACTACACTTAAGAAATACGTACCCAATTGTACAGAGATTTCAATCTCATCAAGATAACACAAATTTATTCTTTTAAATTCACGCGGTTACCGTACACATGACATCGTAATTGTGCTGGTGTCGTAAGCCACAGCAAAATCAAACCAATATATACATATTTTTTTCAATTTCACGCAGCTAGTTACCACACTTTTCAAATTCGTAATTGCACTACTGTTGTAAGTGCTCCTTATTTCCCTTCCAAACTTAACCCTGAAACTTTGCGTAGGTGGGTTCAACTTTGTTTCTCAACGTGGGCCCACTGTTCACTTTTGGGAAAATGGTCCAGTGTTTTCCCCAACCTGACGCCACTATTGTGCATTGAACGTTCAACTAACGAAGCAATTCCATGTCCTATCTACATTATAAGACAATTGAATTTTATGGCGTGTTTGACTGGCTGTAGAAATTAAACCTTCAGGGCTTAACTTGTCCGAAACTTAAGACAGAAGCCTTAGCTTTGCCACTTCAAATCGTATTACACGTGTTAAAGTTGAAAGCAACCCGATTGTGTTGAGCTGACCGAAATATTCATTTTACGTTATAAGAATGAGTTGTGTGAAGTGTCGCAGGTATTCGATTAAGGGTCAACTTTTGAAATCAACGGGTCGAAGCCAGGGCACCTATCTGATCTTTAGGTCAAGTTAATCCTTGAAGATTTAATTTTGCTGCCAATCCAGGACGCTCTTAGAGCATAAATGCTAATAATGATCCAATATCGAGCATTATGTCGTATATGAGTTAAATAGGGTGGTGGGTAATGCGATGCACATATTTTAACCATCTATGGAAAAACGCAAAATAAAATGATTTTCATGAATGACAAAAATCTCAAAACTCCTCCGTTTTCGAAAAATGACGACCTGAAATACTTGGGGTGAGGGTTACTTAATTCGGGTGAAAATGTAAAGTTTGTTATTTGTTCACCGATTTGAATGAAACTTTGTATAGATGTAAAATCGAAAAAGAAACTGTTTATACCCATGTACTTTTTTCTATTTTCTCTATAGAAAACTTTAGGTTCTTTTACAGTTTTTGAGCTACAGAAATGATTTTGGTATCAAAAGAAGCAGAATTTGATCCTCTATCAAGGTAAAAATTTTTGGTTTTATTTTCGAAATGGTTTTTGAGAAAGTTCGAAAAGCTCAAAAAATTGCAAAAACTGCGTGTCACCCGTCTCCTAATTCGAAAATCAAATAGAAATTTTCATTTATTAGAAAATCATATTTCACTTGTTATGATACCAAAACTCATTTCTGTAACTCAAAAACATAAGGAGGAGCAGGGTTTTCCCCAGTCCATTTTTTGCAGTTTTCTTTGAATAACTCGTTTTCTATGGGAAAAATGGATAAACTACATGAGTAAAAACAATATCTTTTTTGATTTTACATCTCTATACAAAGTTTCATAGAAATCGGTCCACGAGTAAAAAATTTATCATTTTCGCCCGAACCCTCCCCTTTCTCTCCCCGTCATTCTTGAAAACGAAGGAGTTTTGAGGTTTTTGATACTCATGCAAATCGTTTTATCTTACGTTTTTCTATATATGGTTAAAATATGTGCATCGAATTACACAACACCCTGTATAAGTAATTTTTTAACTTGAATATCATTATATTAAAGAGATTGAAAAAGTCTGCAAAATATTCTGGGTTTCATACAAAGTTGACAATTCTATGAATCATAGGTACATGTATTATATTATTTTATTATATATTATTATATTATATGCGTTATACTCTGATACATGAGCATTAGTTCATAGCTAGTTCAGCTCTTAATGTTGAATTCAAGATGGAAATTGAAATTATTTACATTGGTAAATTTTTCCTTGCAACATTAATTTGATTGAATACCCGATACGTGATGTAACAAAATGATAAAATAACACCGACAATATGATCTTTTACTCTTTTTCAAAATACGTTTTGTAAGAGTGACCCAAAGGTTGTCCAGCATTGCGGTACTAGGCGTAAGCACTCATTGGGAAGGGTATAGAAAAAAAAACCCGGGAGGAAAAAGCCCCGGTGGAAAAAAGCCACCCGGAAACAACCCGCTAGGGACAAAGCCCTCGTCTATCTCCTAATGTACATTTATTGCCCATACTTAGTTATTTTAAAGCAAGTTATATTAAAATAAGTTAAATTATACTGTGCTACATTTACCTACCCTAACCTAACGAAACCAACCCCTAACCTAGTCTAGCTTTTTTAATTGAACGCAGCCTAATCTAACCACATCTAATTAAACCCAACCAATTCTAATATACATTACCTAGCTTTTTTTAAACCTAACTTGCGAGTTCGTAATTTTTTTCACATATCCTGACCTAACCATACTTAACCTCAGCTAATTAGACCTTAAGGTTTTTTTTTTCATAACCGCGAGCGATTAAGTTTGAGCAAAGCAGGCCTCGCCCACCTAACATTTCTAAATGATTTGTTTGAATATTTGTGTATTTACCTAACTTTTCGTACATAAGCCATTTTTAACTGATATGCCCAGCAAGCAGAGAGTGTGACAGGAGGACTCAATGGGAGTAAAATAAAATTCAACCGCGACCGCACCGCATGTAGCCAAATGACGTCACATCGACGAGTCGAAGTACATATTTGAAGGGTCGGACCTCACGTTTTCATAGTTTGGGTTCGCAATCCTAACCAAAAATGTATTCAATGTTATATTCTTGACGCGATAAAAACTATATGAATATTTATTGCTCAAACTTTCTGTACGTGACGACAAACTTACTGTGTTTTGTGCATGGCTGCAACTCACGTAACGGGCCAGTCAAGAGCTGGGGATATATTGCAGCGATTAAGTCCAACAAACACGGCGATGGGTTGAAATATGTTTTGTGAAGAGCACTATAACTAAATACGAAGTGTAAATGAGGCTTCACTTCAAAGAAGATGAATCAGGGGGCCATACCGGACTAGATATGGCCTCTAGTGCTGTGAAAGTTTCCACCAGCCTTCACTTCATGTTTCATTGATATAACACTGGTCAACAAGTAATTTGCAATGGAATTCCATCAACTGTATTTTAATCAGTTCCACGTTTTTATTCCTTATCTGCAGACCGTTTTCGTCCATCACGTCCTATTTTTCAGCATTGACTCGCTGTTGCCTGTGCTTCATCAATGCTATTCCTGCACAACGCCTCCTGGCAACATTTTCAGACGTATCGTGTAATGCTATTCCTACGAGCAGGTTAAGTATGAATATCTAAAGAACCTCACGTGCTGCGACAAATCTAAGAACAGATTTGTATTCAGCGTACCTTAATTAATGAGATACTTAAACATTTACTCAAATAGCAGAGACAAAGTTAAAATTTCTTGGCTAGTGTAATTGTGTCTTGTCCAATTAGTATATATTCTCTTCTTTTATTTATTCGTTCAAGGCATGAAATTCACACTTGGTGGCGAGTTTTTTCGGCGAAATAATTAGAATATTCATACGCTGCTCTGCCTCAGCGATGTTGACGTGAAAAAATGAGGTAACTTTTGATGCTAGTTTCTCGTGAGTTCTCCTGTAACGCTCTGAGCTTCTTGGACAGGGATATCCTGAGATACCCGAGTTTTGGACTAAGAACAAGTTCAAAATGTAAAATTGGGCTCTTATACATAGGTATAGCCTAATTCAACCTCGCAGTCCTCACTAACCTAAACTAACCTCACCTAACCTAAGCTGATTTCACCTAAGCTGATCTTACCTTACCTGATCTCACCTAACCTGATCTTACTTAACTTGACTTTACCTTACCTGATCTCACCTAAATTGTACTCGCCTAACCTAACCTAGCCCAACTTCACCTTATCTAAGCTCACCTAACGAAATTGAACTTAACCTCACATTGCGAATATCCCTGAACCAGCACCGATGCAAGTTGCTCCCATAAACACATGTGTTTTCACGGTGATTGAGGTTCTTCAAGCACTAACCCACCTAAATGTGTACAAATCCACTGGCCTTGATAATCTAATTCCCCGTGTACTACGAGAAATGGCGCCAGTCATCGTGAAACCGCTGCTCGAAATATTTAATCGCTCTCGAAGAACAGGAGAAGTTCCGCAGGATTGGAAACTAGCTAACGTGATACCGATACATAAGAAGGGGGATAAGAAAAGCCCCAGCAACTATCGACCAATCAGCCTTACATCGGTCGTCAGCAAAACCATCG
>LQNS02001155.1:13765975-13785642 GCA_001587735.2 Parhyale hawaiensis
CGTACAGGTAACACACACGTCATCTTACTTCGACGCGACGCAATATACTGAAGTTATACAGAAAACCGAGAATCGCATAGCGGGGTAACTCGGTTACCTGGGAATCGCAACAAACGTGTTAAATAACTCTCTTACTTTAACCGTATATAAAATAATCGAAAATGCCACGACCGTTCAGTTTAAATGTTCACAATGGAGGCTACCGGCTCAAATGTGTGGATTGCAACACACGCACGTTCGTGATTGGTTGAAGTGTTTTCATATCAAGATGAAAGTAACTCATGTTGAGCTTCGTGTTCAATAAAGTGCAATAATATCTTTATGGATTTATGATATAGGGGGGTTTGCGTTAGTAATTTTGATATTTTCCTTATTAAATAAATAAAAACGTTTTAAGATTTAGTATCCATCTATAAGAATTCACTACTTTCGTTGAAATGCATAATTCACGTCTATTTCAGCCACTGTTATTGATCACAATTTGAGATTTTAGCAATATTTCCATGTATTGCGTACTTTTTCAGAATTCCAGAATTAGAGGCATGCAGGAGTACGATTACCACAAAAGACTCAGCTGTCTCCACTTGTATTCAATACAGCGCAGATTCGAACGATTTACAATGATATGTGTATAGAAAATTCTGGAACGTATCACTGTGAATGTGAATGAGCGGATTGTCGCCAGACACTCGGAAAGAACTAGAAGGACCTGTGACATTCGCATCCCAAGCAGAGATGGTGGAAAAGCTGTGGTCACAAAATATTTTAATAGCTTCGCTGTACGAGGAGCAGGATTGTTTGACAAAATGCCTAGGCATATTCGAAACGCCACTGATATCAAAACTGTAGAGTTCAAATATTTGCTGGATTCTCATTTAAGAAGAATACCAGATAGACCAGCGGTCAGCGGTTACGTGCACTGTGGAGATAATTCGCTGCTGGCTCTCTCCTTGGTCGCTAACTGCGGCACCACAGAAGACACCCAGCAGAGTAACTCCACACACGTGGGGTGACGTGAACAACGTCACCTTTACTTCTTCCGAAGGCCCTCAAGGTACCGTAAATAATGTATATTTATACTTAATTATACAGTGTAGATTATCTTGTAGGGCATCAAAATGGTACACTCACGCTCTGGCCCAATAAAAGTTCGCCTATTCCCCCTCCCCCCGATGCACTGTCTAATCTGTGAATTTTTAACCTGTTTTTCATTCTTTCATTACCTTCTTGACTGGAGAAAAGCATTCCGTTCTCATATACACATTTAACTTGACGTACCCCACGCGGTCCTCGCATTTATTCTTGATATGATAATTTATAGCATTACTGGACTGCCCATCACCCTTGCTTCTCAAAGGAATATTCAACACTCTGCCAGTAAGCAAGGCTAAATATATGTATGACTATATCCAGTTACTCAGTATTACTCTTACATTTAACGTATCAGTTTATACAGCCGAACTCTGGTACACTCCCAATGATATTGTCGCATTAAATCTTTTGCTTAAAAAAGTGGCAATTGCTAGTGATAGATCGTACGGTACACTTAATTGTCTGCTCGTTAATCTTCAACCTTCGGATTTCTTCCAATCTTATATAGAAAAGATTCTGTGCACGGTACCATACAATTAATCATAAAGGTAAATAAACTCGCAGGCAAGATTATTACAGTTTTATACGTATATAGATTTAAATTTTGGTTTCGTTTGTTTGCCTGTTTTCATAATAAGTTTTCAGCATTAGGTAGGGTAAAGTACGGTAGGTACTCACGATGCGGACTATGAGACAGGAACTACCCGGTTTAAGATGCTTCTCTTTATAGACCTTGCGCTGCATTTGCTGTCGTACTTGGGATATAGTTTCTCACTATATACCCTACACAAAAAATTTTTGGCCGCCCCAAAAGTTCCTTTTCAGTTTTGCTTCTGAGGACGTCAGGGATTCCGTTAGGGAAGCCATGATAAGGTCCTTGAATGAATGTAAAACGAAGCATTTGTTCTCTGGAATTTCCATGGTTCCTTGCTGTTATTTTCTCATTTTAGTCCCAATCTTTGACTTTATTCAAGTACATCGGCCTACAGAGCCTATAATATGAACAAATTCGAAGCAGTACTAGTCATCAACCCCATATTGCTGATTAACAACTTTTTTAATATACGTCTTATATTTTTTAAGTCAAATTTTTTGTTGTACCTACCCATAATGGTTAGGCAATTTGCATCCCCTTTAAAATCAAATGTGAGTTTTGTACCATTTTGCTCTAAACTTCTTCATACATGAGCTTCAAATGAATCTTTCGTGCTGCAAAGGATTCTCGGTAGAAGTTGAAAGCACTGAGACAGCTAGATATAGTTATAATAGGTACAAAGTCTACGGAAATCTCTAACAAGATTTGAACGACTTTCCACGGCGTCGGATCATGACGAGAAAAAGAGGGCCTAAAATACGGTATCGAAACCTATTATTGATCCAATGATTTGACTATTCTACCAAGGTGACAACGTGGCCATAGTAAATCCATGCGTGACGTCAGAGCAATTACATAGAAGAGCCGACCATCTCGTACCGGAAGCCCTGCCGCAGTGCAATTTGTTGTGCCGGACTGTGACATCACGTGTGGTTTTTGTAACTGTTCGCCGTCCGGAAGCGAAGATGTACGGGCGACAGTATGGTTTCACTCTGGTGTGTGTCTGCGCCCTGAAGGTAATGCCTGTTTTCTGAAACTCGCAGTGCCTATCGAGGCGTGAGATACTGCTTAGATGCGGGCTACTGGTTTCCAGAAATACTCTAGTTTTAGCTTCGCTATGGCACATTTGTTACGGCCCGCTTTGTCTCCGCGAGGATATATGGTTTTCACCATGTTTGAGCGTGTGTCAGTCCATCAGTACATCGTTCAGGAAAGTGTCTATCCCGGGCAAACGGTTCCTTTCAGGCCTTTCCTCTGCTCTGATCCATCTTCACGTCTTGCCTTAGCATACTGGGCGGAGGTTTCTCCCAATTGCAGTCCACCTCCGCCACATTTTGTATTTTGTAGGCCACATCCAGTCGGAGGGAAAGGGGGCGGTTGTCGCTGGCTGGGAGGCACCGTGGAATTTGGAGTTATTTTCTAAGTTTTGCCTTAAACGTTCCAATTCGGTGCAAATTCTGGCAGGAATAGGATTTCTGTGGCTGGCTGATTATCATCAAAATTCGTCCCTCGTGGCATTCATAACAGTTTTTTTGTAAATTTTGCAAAGATTCGTCAATAATTTCGTTAATTATGTTGCTAACCGACAGACACAACCTCCCAACTGCGGCCATAACAGAAACTCCTGGACGGTGGTAAATATCAGTGCCAGGCTGTACTTCCTCGCTACTAGAACTTTTCTCCCCTTAGGAATACAATGGGACAAAGATCCCTTGTAGCAAAATACCACAGCCTGGTATGAATAGGGTTAACTCCGTTGTGTTCCTTCTTCGGAAGTCTCGCTCCGGGGCAGGACAGAGCCACAAGAAAAGTAGTAAATGAACTTTGAACTGTAAATAAAGTCGACAGCTTCATGGTTGTTCCACGTTGATATCTTTATGCCGGTGCAACATTTTTCCACCGCACGCTCAACTTATGAACGAACGTTCAGCTCTCACGGCGTGCAACTTGAGTACTTTACAGAGGTATCTTGGAAACGACTTTCATTTTGTAATCGGGACGTCTGTACATAAAGTTCAGCGTGCAACTGAATTGTGGGGCTTCGGCACAGTTTACATGCATGATGCAATATTTTTATATGAGGAAATGCAATTGCGAGGAATATCCAGCGGTTGTATGCAGCGTAATATCGCCGATATTGCTTACTTATTGCCCGACGAGAAATTGCTTCCGATATTGCGATATCAAAAAGACGGAAGTAACGAGGCAAATTTTGCCGGCATTCAAATTGAAAGGTCGCCAAGGAAAGAAATATTTCGTGTTTGATGCAAAAAGTTCCTTATATATTTTGTGCATTGCAAACAAGCAGCCTAGAAACTTTTAAGGCACAGCCATAGCTAATAAATGAAATGCTGGTATATAAGTAAATAATAATAGCGCTTTATATCAGTTAAGTGTATCGTGGTAGAAATATAATGGAGAAAAGAAAAACGTACTACATAGTGGTTTATGTAAGAACTATCTGTAGAGCATTCCATGCATTATCAACAGATAGAGATTTATGCCTACAAAAATCTTTTGAAATTTGCCATACGATTTGAGTTGTCTGACAACCTCTCGCGATTTGGAACATAATTCAACCATTACTGCCACGCAAGGATAGGTTTGATAGGTTGAAGATTATTTTCTACCTAGTTCTACGTTGGTAAGACCCATCACCAAGTTCTACAAACTATCGTAGGTGTACGACTGCACGGTCGTCCTGGTGACTACGGTTTCTCATTAAGCCCGCTGCAGACGACAGTCATATGGCCTTAGAAATGAAAGTTTCGACAGATGTCTTGCCTCGCTATTGCAAGTCTCGACCACGCACAGGATAGGGAGGAACGCGTCAGCTGAACCTGGAGCTTGTTCACAAATAAATTGGAAAAAAAAGCATCAAGAGCAATATTATTATTAATAAAAATAGAACAAAGAGAACAGTGTATAGAAGTCACTATTGCACTGGCGCCATTGCGTTATATAAAGAAAAGAATATTCAGTCCTAGAGAACGGGAAACAACGTGCCCTTGCCAGTTGCCAAGTACCGCCACACAAGTTGTAGGACGGTGACTCAAATAAATTCTGTATACTTCATTAAACATGTTTAAATGCTAATTAAAATAATACGGTTGCCATCACAGTAATTATTCTCGTACACATTTTTAAGTGATCGTACGCGTGAAACTCTTAATATAAGCGAAAGTATGATCAACCCGAAGACTTGCGCTTCTTCGACAAAGCCATGCATGTTCGATCGGTGTCGGGCGACCGATGCCTCTCGAAGTCACTGTCATATGTCCTGAGTTTCTTTCATATGCTGTGAAAACAAAGGACATCCTGCCGAAAAAACTATCGTCTGCAGAGGGCCTTAAACAACAGAATTTTTTATTTTAGCCTAAGCGGCACAGAGAGGGCCTGAGACTGGGCCTCGGCTTCTCCCTAGAAATAGGCCTATTAATCCGTCTATTACCAGCTATCTAATTTAATAATTTAATCGATAGATTATGCTGCATTCGACTGCCCGCATAAAATCCCAAGTGGCCCCTGATACTGATAGACGTGGCTTCAATAAAATGTTTTCAAATTAACGTAGGGACAAAGAAACAAAAAAAAAAGCTTGTCCGTGGCGATACAAAAATGTGTTTGTCAACAAGAAACGCAAATCTGTAGCCAGAAGTCAACGGTGGCAATGATGCCTGAATATCAAGATACCAAAATATACGTAAAATTGACGTAATTAATTTTACAATAATATTATTTATAATCGGCCAGTGTTCGTGCATGCGTGCTTCTTTCTAAAAGATGCATAGCTTACGTTACTAGTAACACTACATTTTTCATTGACTGAGGTCGGTGTATTAATTGGAAAATATTTTATCGAAGTTTTATTAATGAGTCGTAAGATTTATTGGGGGAGTTGACAGTAAACTATCGTCTGGTATATGGCCAATGTAAGCTAAATTGATTTAATGCGAAAGGAATTAGCGGACCCACCACAGAGTACTTTATTTAATATGGTAAAAAATATTGAACAATAAGACATTTCCTGCCGGGGCCTCCTTAGTTGTGCTAATGAAAGTGCTATTGAAGAAAACTTCCCTTCGCCAATTTTCTGATTACTGTTGCTGTTTAACAATAGGATTTGATTTGCTCTAAGGGTTCTTCGCTCCACGGGCTATTTTCTCTACAGACTCTTTGCTCCACGGGCTCTTTTCTTTACAGACTCTTCACTCCATAGGCTCTTTTCCCTGCAGATTCTTCGCTTCATAGGTTGTTTTCTCTACAGACTTATCTTATTTACAGACTCTTCGCTTCATAGGCTCTTTTCTCTACTGACTCTTTGCTCCACGGGCTCTTTTCTCTACAGACTCTTTGCTCCACGGGCTCTTTTTTCTACAGACTCTTCGCTCCACGGGCTCTTTTCTCTACTGACTCTTTGCTCCACGGGCTCTTTTCTCTACAGACTCTTCGCTTCATAGGCTCTTTCCTCTACAGACTCTTTGCTCCACGGGCTCTTTTCTCTACAGACTCTTTGCTCTACGGGCTCTTTTTTCTACTGACTCTTCGCTCCATGGGCTTTTTTCTCTACTGACTCTTCGCTCCACGGGCTCTTTCCTCTACAGACTCTTCGCTTCATAGGCTCTTTCCTCGACAGACTCTTTGCTCCACGGGCTCTTTTCTCTACAGACTCTTTGCTCTACGGGCTCTTTTCTCTACTGACTCTTCGCTCCACGGGCTCTTTTCTCTACAGACTCTTCGCTCCACGGGCTCTTTCCTCTACAGACTCTTTGCTCCACGGGCTCTTTTCTCTACAGACTCTTCGCTCTACGGGCTCTTTTCTCTACTGACTCTTTGCTCCACGGGCTCTTTTCTCCACAGACTCTTCGCTTCATAGGCTCTTTCCTCTACAGACTCTTTGCTTCAGGGGCTCTTTTCTCTACTGACTCTTTGCTCCACGGGCTCTTTTCTCGACAGATTCTTCACTCCATAGGCTCTTTTCTCTGCAGACTCCGCTCCTCAGGCTTTTTCTCCACTGCTCATTGCTCCGGAGGCTATTTGCTCTAAAGACTTTTCGTTCAGAAGCATTTTTTTCTGAAGGCTCTTCACTCCAGAGGCTCTTTGCTCCAGCGACTTTTCGCTCCAAAGACACTTCACACGATAACACAGTATCTCCTTCAGCAGCCCAGCGGTGCGTACCGAACACACTACACAGAAAAGAAACTTTCGCAGAACTCACCTCTGTGTGGCTACCCTAAACCTGCGCTGCTGGTTAAATATAAGATTTAATTCGCTCCAAAGGCCCTTAATACAGAGGGGCCGCTATCGGAGGCTGCAGTGAGGTTGTTGTCCTTTGTTGCAGTGCAGATAACAGCCGCTGCGGCTGTTGTTATCGCTGGGACCCAGCGGGACGATGCGCGGCGTCACCGCAGCTCTATTGGATAGTTCGCACATTAACTAGAAAGGTTGTTGGATAGTTTCTCAGTTAACTAGTATGGTAGGTAGTTAACTTGTAAAGGTAGCTACTTTGATAGTGTGCTGGTAACTAGTATGGTACGTAGATAGTTTCTCAGTTAACTGGAGTGCCTGCGCTGGTAAAAATAACAATGAGGAATTTGTGAGGACCCTTCTTCATTGTTCCAACTTCATTGTTAATATGCTGCTGAAGGATACGCTACAGCTGTCAGTGAAATTATTATCCTAAGTGAAGAGTGTTCTTAGTTTCAATTTACCTGATCAGTAAATACACTCCTTATTTAGATTAGATTAGATAGGCGGCAGTAGACGAACCAACAGGCCCATTCTCAAAGAGACACCGAAACTTTCGCCCCGGCCTTCTAAGAGCTATTGCCATTAAGTGAGTAGGATATAAACGNAAAACGAGGAGGGAGAAGAGTCTCAGCAAAAGAGACGATCACGAATACATGAAATTATGATCAATAGCCGCTGATATGCGGAGTTAAAGATGTCAGACAGTGTAGTTGGAGCGGAAGAGAAAAAAAAACGGATTCGTCATGCGAAAAATATTAGTTTATATCAGCAAGTAGTAAATAATCACTGAATTTAAGTAAATTTCTCGCCTCGTATTCTACTGTATATACGCCATCATACTTTAGTACATCGAAATTTGTTGCCTATATGATTGCTGTGTCTACCGCACCTTGAAAAATCGCTTCTCCTTTGCTTCGTTGATCTTTTATTCAATTTGTACGTCGTGAACTGTTAACAAATACGTACAGGTGCAACCTGACCTATTATTCGTCTGTCTCTTGCGTGAAGAGCTTTACAGAAACGATAAATTTCTTTAAATATACAAATAGATAAATATAGAAAAGCACGACGGTGTTTGTTATATTTTTTCTATAGCTTAGCTAGAAGGGTAGGTGATTTTTTAGTCAATTAGTATAGTACATAGCTTATTATGCAACTAGCAAGTTGATCAGATAGATAACTTGCCATCCACTAGTTTCTTAGTACGATACTTTACTAGTTAACCAGCATACAAGTTAGGTAGTTAAATCGCATGGTATTAAGCTCAATAGTTTGCCGCTAACTAGCATGGTAGTTAGTCTTATTAAAACAGTATGGTATGTATAATAGTTTGTTTATTAAGTAGTATGGAAGTTAGATGGTATGCAGTTAACGCATATGATAGCTAGATATGGTTGATTAGTTAATTAGTTAGGTAGCTAGTTAATTTTCAAGTTAACTACTTGCTGCAACAGGAGTAAACAGTGCAGTCACTCCCCAAACAGAATTCTACCCCACCCAAAAAGTTAAACCTGTAATTCCGCTTCTGTAGATATAAGACTGCTAAAAATTCCGCTGGAGCAGTGACACAGTGTCAACCTGGATGCTGGATCGGGCCGCGTTCTGGGATTCCTTTACGTTACAAGTTAACCAGCTTAGAAGGGCGTTCGACTGGATAATTATTTTGAGGCTCTGAGCCATGACTTATCCGGAACTTCGGACAGCAGCGCGTTGCTTTTGCAACTGAGAATCGTGCTGCAAGTGTTAGCAGCAACCCGCTTACGCTGAGCTGGTTAAAATATTACTTTATAGAGCAGCATTAAGGTTTTCGGCAGCCTCACGAGTAACCCATTCAGAGTCAACGCCTTACACTCAATTTAGCGGGCCGAATTCAGCGCACCTTCTTGAAGTTCCGGACAAGTCAAGCCTCGAGATCTTAATTTTGCCAGCCTAATCGAACCCATCCAAAGTCTATAGACACTTCATATAGCAAAAAAAAAAAAAAATCAGTTTCTGCCTTACCTGTGTTTGAACCAGCGGTCAAAGTAGCTAATTTTTCAGTGCGGGTCAGTGGATATGTGACGCACACGATGAGAGGTTGCGCTGCGCTACAAATAGATAACAGCTTGTATTCCATACAAGCCTCGTAGCAGCGGGCTCTGAGTATATGCACGGCCTCTAGTTTTCGTATTATTTTGAAAAAATGTTGTATCTTTATATCGTATAAATTGTTGGTTAAATTATAGGTTACCGTTCTGCCTTATAATATATTTCACGTCTCAGAATTTAGTCATCAGGATTAACTGAATGTGAGCAAATAATGGGAAAAATTAGCAATTTTTTTAACGGGAAGATAATTTCTCAGGTCTTGTGTTAGCAGATCAGGATTTTACTGCGGGGAGTATCCTCGAGAATAAGTTTACCTATTCACTCACCAATATGCTCTTGCTGATAAGGCTAAATTGAAGCTATGTTGGTTAGATATCTCAACCGAAATCATCTATGTCACATAAGCATCTGTATTCAAGTCATGGGCAACGTGTAGGCTAGGGGTAAATACACCAAAAAATGAAACATCATATGTAATTGATATTTTCTTTTCACATAGTTGAAAACGTTTTCATTTACTATAACGTAGTGTAAAAATAGGTAAGTCTTGTCAACATATACTTTTTCAGATTACCTTGTAATTATTAAAGGGAAAGTCGTTTGGACCGCAACCCCCAAGAGGAAACCTACATGCACTAGTTCGCGCTGCGGGTAAGTACCCACGAGGACACGAGGACCCAGAGGAGTGCACGGCTGCAGTCGATAACATGATGTCCTAGCCATAGCTTCACTTAAACGGAAGATTCAAGCGACAGCTGTGCCCCCTATAAGTGACATTGACTGACAGAAATGTTGACGCTACATTTCCGAACATCAAGGCTATTCTCCACGGCTTGAGATTAGAAAATCTGACCTTCAATATAATAAAACAGTCAGCAATTCTAGCAACACTGGGCGTGTGATACGCTTTTTCTAGACCGTTGCCACCATTTATTTGTAGATATCTGAACTCTTGAGTGGTTAGCCAGCTAGGTGCTTCGCATTTCCTTGTCTCCGATTGTAAATAATTTCACCCTTAATTAGTTCATTAGTGTGGTGTTTGAACACTTGTCTTCAGAGCACACAAACAAACACTTGCGGTATGTTCAGCGGTAAAAGTATCTCTTGGTGCATCAAAGATAAGGCACACTTGACCAAACAAATTACTTCGCAGGTTTGTCTGTTTCACGGCTGATTCACGCAATATTCCTTTGCATGCGCTCTTGCAGGTGATTATTCAAATGTATTACCGTGTCATTTAAACAGCCGGAAAAAGAACACAAATTAAAGTATGTTACCTGATGCCAAATGTAAAAAGAAAACCGTGACTGCACTAGTGATACTTGCCAAGAAAACTGACTCTACCACTAACAGTTTAATAGTTTTTTCTGGCATACACACAGCTGCGTTTACAACGACGCTACAGACCATTCTGTTGATTTGCTGAGGGAACACCTTCAAAAGATTGCCGTGTGAGCAGGGCCTTAGAAAGCTTTATTTGAGTATTACCAAGCTAATAATACTAATCTAAAGAATTACTTAGCTGCTGTCAGCAAATATTTCATCAATAATCATATGGCTGTGCTGAGCACAGTATGCGGAGCTTTATCATTTTTCGATAAATGTATCACCATCAATATTCGATACATCATGTATGAAACTCAGTTTCTTGCAAATTGGATGAAATGTACTCAATACTAATGGGATCGAACTTGCTTTTCTCCTTGTGACAAAGGGAAAAGCAAAGTCAGCGTGACCGTGAACGTATGCTGAGAAATGCACAGGCACTGGTTCGTGCTGCAGATACTCGAATAGGCTAGTCGGCGTTGATTGAAGTTAAATGAATTCGAAAATACTGAAGTTCTGCGTGAAGTCTATTCATAGATTCAAAATTTCTCTGATTCTGAAGCAAATCAGCCACTAATGAGCTGTGTTCGGAAGGGCCGGCACGCTTGTGTCCGTAATGCCTTATGGCATTAAGTGCTTAACTTTCCGTGTTTTTACATTTTCCACCAAAAAATATTTTACCTTAAACCCATGAGGCATATCAATTTGATGCGGAGCCTGGGAAGCGTCTTCAAGATGGAGGAGGAAATTATGTTTCAGGATAGAGTGGTATTATGTTTCAGGATAGAGAGGTATTATGTTTCATGATAGAGTAGGTATTATGTTTCATGATAGAGAGGTATTATGTTTCATGATAGAGTAGGTATTATGTTTCAGGATAGAGTAGGTATTATGTTTCATGATAGAGTAGGTAATATGTTTCAGGATAGAGAGGTATTATGTTTCATGATAGAGTAGGTATTATGTTTCAGGATAGAGTAGGTATTATGTTTCAGGATAGAGTAGGTATTATGTTGCAGGATAGAGTAGGTATTATGTTTCATGATAGAGTAGGTAATGTGTTTCAGGATAGAGAGGTATTATGTTTCATGATAGAGCAGGTATTATGTTTCAGGATAGAGTAGGTATTATGTTTCATGATAGAGTAGGTATTATGTTTCAGGATAGAGAGGTATTATGTTTCAGGATAGAGAGGTATTATGCTTCATGATAGACTAGGTATTATGTGTCAGGATAGAGTAGGTATTATGTTTCAGGATAGAGTAGGTATTATGTTTCAGGATAGAGTAGGTATTATGTTTCAGGATAGAGTAGGTATTATGTTTCAGGATAGAGTAGGTATTATGTTTCATGATAGAGTAGGTATTATGTGTCAGGATAGAGTAGGTATTATGTTTGTTATTATGTTTGGTGGGACGGGAAGAAGAGCAATAAAGCTGCTCTCTCGAGGTTCATATTATTTCCGAATTCAAATGTTCGAATATTAAAAAGAACAAGGGGTCAGCTGCAGCGCGAGACAAGACCGCATACATGAGATGTGATCAATGTAGATTTCTTTGTTGATATTTTGTAAAGCGGCGCCCCGTAAATATTAGCATCAAATCTGAAGGAAGCTCCAGAGTAGGGAACTGCCAAGGATACATATGTACTTACAAGGTTAACGTACGCGGGAAGCCCAAGTTGTAGTGCACTATCGGTAATAAGCTTGTGACGTCACATGGTCGAGCTATCTTCCATTGTTTCTCCATAACCCATCTTCGTCTTCAAAATGTCCTACAATGTGTATGGTTGAGCAGAAATTCGTATTAAAGCAGTAAGAACTTTTTTTTTTGTTGCTTTCTGAAAGATAAAATTTGCAGGAGCGTTGGCTTAAGGCTTGTAAAAAAAACAGATGAATTCAACACCGCAAATGACAGCATTTGTTAGAAGCACTTTTTGAGTCAAGTTTATTGTTTGTGAAATGCAATCAATCAAGTGAATTTAACGAGAGCAATATTGTAGCCTGAAGAGGGAATCATATGAGTGAATTCTTCAATGTTCTCGATTTATTTTCTTCTTCTACCAATGATCTGCTATCCTCTATAATTTCAAACCGCTGCAACAAGAATTGGTTCAGATGCGTATGATGAAACGCCGAAATAGAAGAACTTTTCAGCAAGATTTGTAAGGAAAGCCTTAAAGTATCAAAGAAACAATTTTTTTCCTTCCGGTAAAAAAAAACATCGAAGCAGAAGTCCATTCATACTTTGCAGGAGTCATTCAATTGCCCGGTAAAATCAGAAAAAAATATCAGCTGCTGTAAGCTGTTCGCGGCACAGCAATCTAACAGTAAGTGTCGCGTCCAACTCTCGTTAACTAGCTTGAAAAAAAAAAAACTAACCAGTTCCCCACATCTAAATTATCTGACCGAACGATTTTGTTGAAGTTGGCGAATATTAAATCCATATTTTTTCCGATGATGCTGTAGTTTTTACGATTGGGAGAGGAGGATCTGCTAACGACGCGGCGGCACAGCTGAGGTCCGCATTTTACAGACACTGTCCGACCGGGTGCGTGCCTGTTACGGAAGAAAACAACCTAAAAAATAAATTCGTAGATGCTTTAACACGTTTTTCTGTGCAACCATAAAGACTGTAGGACATTCTGAAGACGCAAAAGGGATATGGAGATACAATGGAAGATAGCTCGACAATGTGACGTCACAAGCTTATTACCCATGGTGCACTGCAGCCTGGGTTCTCCGCGTAAGTTGACCTTGTAAGTATCATTATCCTTGGGGAACTACAGTGCCTCTCGTAGAATCTTAAACGAAATGAAAGCGTAAAAAGAGCTGAACTTATTTTTAAAAGTTTTAAAGCTGTGTACTTTACAATTTTTTGGGCTTCGTAAAATATGCCACCTGACTCACTGGAATGATCGCATAGAAAAATACGAAAGCCACAGGTGAGTCTTTTCGGAAGAAATGCAGTGAAAAGCCGCGCACTCGTCAAACAGAGAATGCAAACGAGAAAAATTCTTGAAACTAATACTTCTAGAAACGGAGAAACTCCAGAAACGTGGACACCGTCATCTGTCGGGAATTGCGGCAATTGGATTGACTGTAAGACTGTAGTAAAACTTAATTGGTATTGTATAGTACAGTGCAACTTCACGATTTGCTATAACTTGTGTACCTTGTGAGTCTTCAGACGAAGTCCGGGTGACGTTGCGCACATCACCTTCTAACGTGTTTGGAGTCACGATGCTGGGTGTCTTATCCTTGTTGTATTGAATGAAACTGCAGACCGCTAAGTTGCTTGCTGTAGTCGCACTCTTGCATGCCACGAATCTTAGCAGTGAACGTTCTTTGATAGCTAGAGTCAAGTTCTTCTATCTCTGTCTAGTTCTCGACAAAGTTGAGAACGGTACTTTGTTACCGAAAGGAAAATTTCTTCCCTAGCGCATCACCTCTATGTACTTCGCATGACGACAAAGTTCGTAAAACCAATCCACTCCTATTCTTTCTCACAAAGATAACTGTAGCAACCTGCCTTTCAAAGTTAGCATTGTCTTGTATTCTCACACCAAGGCGTTGTCTAAAGAAAACTTTTCTCGAATGGAGGAGAAATTGGTTTACTGGAAAACGTGTCATATCTAACGGATACTCTTCTCGAAACCGAAACATATATTTGGGACATATTTTGGGAGCTGAGCAGTGAAGCGCGTTAACAGATAACGGAACGCCTCACAATCTCCGCATCACTTTACTTATCAGTTAAGTTTTGTGTGCCATAACTCAACGCAGCATTTCTAATTTTTTGTTTTTAGTATCAACCAATTCAACTCCTGCTCCGACAAGTTGATATAAATGGTGGATCTAGAAGAGGGGATGGGGGACTTGGGGCAAGTGTCTCCCTTCCAGGTATTAAGGAGGGAGTATTAAATTCAAGTTTGCTTCCATGACAGGGGAAAACTAGCACATAATTACCCCAATACCCTAAATTTCAGGGAACAGGGTCGTTTACCTCAAACACCCTCCTCTAGATCCGCCGCCTGAATTTTACCCAGACGGTAGCCTGTTTTTTTACGTAAATAAATCATGCATTTACGAGCTCTCAAGTTTCTATCTCTATAGTAAAGACGAATCTATATCTCACAAACGATTCAACTATTCATGGCAGACGAAAATTGATTGACGCGACGCGGTGGCGGACTGAATATTCGATGCTGGTGCACTTTAGTACGTCAAGAGAGAAACAGAAAAGTTCAAAATTTGTGACCTTGACACGGGAGTTTCATCCTGTAGAATAGGGCCGGATTTTCAAAGCGTCTTGTTGTGGCTGCGGCGACGGCTGGAGGGTTCGTGGGTTCGGTTAGCCGAATACTGTGTGAAGATACGAGGCTCACTTTTCAGAGTTCGGTGATATTTTAATGAATGAATAAATAAAGACTGAATTAAAAAAAAAAAATTGAAAAAATTAGAGGAGCAAAAAAATAGAAGTTTATGAGCATGACGATTACGATTTTGTTGTTAGGAATAGAAAAAATGCCGATAATTAAGCAAAAGATGAATAAAATAAAACAAAATAAAAAATGCGGAGTTGCTTAAACAACTGTATTTACTTACTTCTTTATATTGACCTCTCCATAAATTTAACTCTTTATTTACAGGTCATGCATTTACCTCTTGGCTATCTGTGCTTTGGGTGTTGTCAATAATTGATAACTCTCGCCAGCCAATGTGCTTTTATGTTTCAAAATAAATGATGCGATTCCTGTGAGATTTCGGTTCGTCGGCGCGTGGGGTTGAGGGACCAACATGATTTTTGAAGAATCATGAAAGTAAGAATAATATGGACAGCAGATGTATGTAAGTAATGTGATAATTACTATTTTACATTGCATTGCGAAAAAAATGGTAAAAAATGTACTCTAGCAAATGTTGCTAAATCGTAGTTCACGAAACTCCATATTTTTGGGAGAAATATTGCGCTTAACCAGACGTAGTTTTCTCTTCTAAATATATGTTTATGCCAAAAATCTTCACCTCCATTTTTATTTAATCACAGCAACACCGATGTACATAATCAATGCAAACCCAGTGTTTATATTTAGGAGGTTAAACGCTTCGCTTTTGCCACTATATATGTTGTGCGCGATCGATGGATTTGCGAGATCGATCGATCGATCAGGCTTGCGCGATCGATTGATCGATCGCGCTGTGCAAACGATTGATCGATCGTTCAAACGCCTAACCTAACCTTACCTTAACTAACCTAACCCAACCTAACCTTACCTAACCCAACCTAACCTAATCTAACCCCATCTCACCATTGACTAAAATTGACGTGCCAGAAATTTCAAAATGAAAAAAAAAAACAGGCCTTGCCTCTCCTAACCTACCCGATATACTCAGAAATAGGGGGAAAGTAGAAGAAAAACATTGATTAGGTTAGGTTAGGCGTTTGAACGATCGATCGATCGTTTGAGCAGCGCGATCCATCGATCGCGCAAATCCATCGATCCCACACAACATATATAAATAACGGCATCAGTTGGTAATAAGCGAAACCACCGCGCTTGCTATTGTAATTCTTGTTATTTTTATTATATTTCTTATTCTAATTTCATATTTTATTATTATTTTGATTTTCTTCCTCAGACATCGAAATGCTACTAACATAATGGCAGTAGCTCATAGAGGACCGGAGCGTCAGTTCCGGCTCCTCTCTGGCAATGGGTCTGTTGGTCAGTCTACTGCCTGCTATTTAATGTAATCTACATAGTATTAAAGGCAAACGATAAAATCGGCATGACTGCACAGCCACGATGGAAAGTCCACATGAACGAGTTCGAACAGCTGTAAAGGTACGATAGACTCCCATGGAGATGCCCCCAAAAGGCTATTTTTCACGAATAAATTCCTGTCTATCACATATAGCGGAAGCGCAGTAATAGAGTGAATTTTTACTTCAAAATTTCTCGATTTTCATCACATGTACAGGCTAAAAAATGTTATACCATATATAACACGTACTGTCATGCAAACTGTAATGTATCTATATTTAGATCGAAAACTGATTTATTTTTATCAGTATTGGATAAGAAAATATTAAAAGTACGTATCTGTCCCAAATGTTTCTACTTTGCTACTTCTCTAGTTTTGAACAGGTTCATACAATCTGCCCACTAGTATTATTTCACGAACCTATTGTAACACTTGTCCCACGGGTTGGCTTTAAGAATGTTACTTTTAAGCATGAATACCTCAGGGGGCTGCGCCCCTAAGCTGTTAGGCGCTGCAGCCATGAGAAAAACAGGATGTTTGTTTGTTTGTTTGTTTGTTTTGCTCGTCTGCAGTCAAGCTCACAGTTTCAGCTCTCTCACGTCAGAGGCGGAAGGCTCATGTGACATCTGCAACCCCCTGCCCTCGTCGCCCGTTTCCATTTCTGGTTAAGGTCGATACCGGTAACGTTGATGTCACAAACCGAGTGTCGCAAAAATTCACATGCTTGGCTGGGAGGCGAACGCGCGAGCTTCAGCATACAGGGACAGCACATTTCGCAGCGCATGAGAGGAAAGGGGCGGGTAGAACCCAAATGGAATCACTCAAAAGCCACTCACGGCTGACTTAAGGACTTGCAGATCCAAACGGCCGTGCACTGATCTCGGCAATGAATTTTGTGCTGAAATAGATTGGGCAAAAAAAAAAAAAAAACTGGCAGTTCTGATGAGTTTGGAATCTAACAACTGTAATGAGACGGTCCAGGGCAGTAGATCGCTTGTTTCTCCCAAAGACCTTGACCTTGGGAGCAGGGATGCAAGAATACAACCAAAGGCACCAATTATAGGGAATATGATAAATATACAATGGAAGGCTTTTCTAAAAATGCTTCAAAATACATATAATCAGTAATAAGTTCATTTTGATTTTATTCAAGTTTATGCTTTCGGCACTTTTAAAACAAGGAATATAGCTGAATTTTAAAAGCAATAAAAAGTATTCCCAACTATTGTTAGCAATAAATATATACCTAAATTTCCATTGACACAGGGTTAACCCTATTTGTACCTGGGTATTCTACTTCAGTATAAAGGATTTTTCCATAGGAAAATAATAGGATAACGAACCCTTCTAGGTTAATAATACAGCCTTTTTAAAATAGGGTAAAAGGATCAATGGTTTCGTGTCGTCCTGGATACACAAACGCAACTTTATTTTTGCCGCGTGCATATGGGCAGCGCCCTCTGTCCTCCTTATTAAAGCAAAGGTAATCTCATTGTTTACCATATTTTATGAGATGACATAGCGTTACGGGGCTGGAGTTGCATACTTTAGCAAGAGACGAGCTTTGATGTCCTCAGCACCGAAAGTAATCCGGCCGATGGAGTCTTTACGAAAGGGGATTTTCTGTGCCATGCCAAGGCGGCTTTGCGGGAGGGATTTTTGGGGAAATTGGCAAGTGGGAGAAATGCGCTAGATTAGGGGGACCGTTGCATCTGAGGAATTATTAGAGTGTGGGGAAAATGGTGCATATATCGGGACGTGGGAATGTGCATCATATTAGAGAAATGATTAGGGTGTGGGAAAATACCCCAAGTTTGAAGAATTATTGGGTCCTGGGGAAAATGTTGTTTACTGTACGTATTGAGGAATGATTGGGGCGAAAGTAAAATGTTGCAAAGTAAGGAATGATTTGGATGTGGGGAAAAAAATATTGCGTATAGGGGAAATCATCGAGTCATGGAAAAATTGTATACTGATGAAAATATCGGAAGATCGACACGATTATTGCCGCTCAATGTGAAAACGTCGAGTCGTTGGGAAATGCGACACACTTGTGGCCGAATTATTGCATTTTGGAAAATTGCATAACATTGGAAAGACGATCCAGTCGTGACAAATTTGCTCGCTGAAGGGCAAATTATCGGGCAAGGAAAAATGCATGAAGTTTTTTAATATGTCATGCTATGGGAAACTTACTAGAGACTAAAAGATACAAAACTGAATCTGAGGACTGTAATAGATGGCTATATATTAGGGTGGCCCTTATTTTTGAAGGTTTGATAAGTTTTGTACTCAGCATCCAAGCTGGATCCGTTCATGGAAACTCTTTTCTGTGTAAAATTTGAGGCATTCTGATAGCGTTTAGAGGTAGTCCGGCCGCCCACAAGTTGTGCTCTCTTCCATGGTAGTGCAACTGCCTGAAGGCTGAAAAGGATATAGCACTAAGTAGAGAGGCTGAAGACATGTGTAAGGAAAGGAGCAACAAGGGATGTGAAGCAGCAATTTCATCTACCAGCAGCTGCTGTGAAAATTAAACAGCACTGAAGGAAGCATTTCCGGACGAAACAAGAGAGACTTGCTCCAAGTGCTCTGAAGCTACGTACTAAGAAAAATAGATTCTTACACTTTCTGTTGCAGCTGCACTTCATCGTACTTGTGTATCAGATAGAGGAGCTACATTTATTTTGACTGAAGCTGGCCCAACCTAGGTCATTATTCTCATAAGATAGTAATTTATCTAACAACAAGATAACTTCCAACGCACTGGACTACTTCTAAATATGAATTAAGTTGCAAATAACTTGTACAACAATGCTTTTGAAGCAATTGGATCCATTTTATAGGCTGAGAGCTCTTAAAAAAGATAATTTTGATTTTACCCCCCTGACAAGGGCCACTTTACTACATATATATATTCATACATTTTCATTTTCAACATTATGCACGTGTAGCGCAGTTAGTTCCGCTAAATATATTATTTTCCTTCAATCGATAAGCGACAGAAAATCGAAAGATTCTCTTGTGTCTTTCCTGACGTGAGAAAAAAAAAAAACCTTCAGGAAATTGCCTCTGCAGTTTCAAACAATAGCGCAATGGAAAAAAGAACGTTTGTTCTATTAGCACGAGGGCACTTGAGAATCCGGCCGCTAATTTAACCTTCAGAAAAGTGCGAGGGTAAAATTCTTCGTTGAGCAAATAGTTCATTTTCTCGGCCTTTGCTCGTGCAAGGAAACATTTAGGCTGGATATTTAGGGTGTTATACATATAGGGATACGTAGGATATATAGGGTGTTATATAGGGATACGTAGGATATATAGGGTGTTATATAGGGATACGTAGCATATATAGGGTGTTATATAAGGATACGTAGGGTGTAATATAGGGACTAGTGTCCCGTGCCGTCATTATAAATGACGGCAAAAATTAACACTTCACCAGAACCCCCGACGTCTCTTGTGCTTGTTACTCTTTAGATGGCTGTACACTCAATTTGATGACTGTACACTCAACTTGATGACTGTACACTCAACTTGATGACTGTACACTCA
>LQNS02001155.1:13806919-13819998 GCA_001587735.2 Parhyale hawaiensis
GCCAATACTACCAGTTTTCTTTCCCCAGGGCGTATCTTGGCTACGCCTCAGACCCTATGAGAAATGCCATCCGCTACCAGCAAAGCGAGTAAAACTTTTGAAAAGAAAAACGAAAGCGTTGATATGATACGGGTGAAATGAACTCAAGTCTCTAATTTACGCCAATCTATTTGTGAAGAGCGTGACACACACACACACACGTAGATACAAGCGTATTAATATATAGATATTTTCATTTATTGATTATTTTATTTATTTATTTATAGGGTTCGTGTCACGCTCTTAACGAAATAGATAGGCAAAAATTAGCTCTGGCCTTCCTGGTTTTAACAGTGAATTCACCTGCTTGAAGACTGTGGTGATTCTGCTACGCTTCATAAAAAACTGATAGGCAGAAAAATGAGAAAATATTCTAGGTTACAGATGATGGCACTCGAACCGCATGTGTGATTCCGGTCTTTCTTTGACAATGTTGTTAACTCGATGTGCTTCTCTAAACAATCTCTTCAATCGTGTTGTGTACTTACATCTGAGATTTTTCCTTCATTCAAGCTTCAGCTGATACTCTTATTTTTTTATTTTAGTACCTATTTATCGAGGCAACTGGTAAGATATTCTTGAGCGGTCAGCAGGTGCGTAACGACCACGATGATTTCTCGGCAGCAAATTATTTTCTCCACGTTTTGGGTTCGTCTTTCAACAGAACAAGTTATTTCCCGAGGAAAATTTTTCAGAGTCCGAGTTATATGCCGCCCTCGAGTATCTTGGATACAGAGCTCTGTATTTATCAGAAACAATATTGACTTCGTGCAAAAAACATTGCTTTTTTGCGTATCACCGAAATAAAACTTGGCTTTGTTCAGCCTTGCACGCTTATCTGTACGGTCCTCTAATTCAAGTTGCTAATTGCGCAGCATCCTACGCAAGGAAGTTCATAAGAGCCTTACAAGTATAGAAGTACAGAAGGGAGATCAATCGTTTGCCCTAATAGCTGATAACCTGAGAAATCATGAACATGTCCCGTCAACACGCGGCACTACCCAGACAGGGAGCTCCCTTCGTATATGTAAAGCTCTGCCTTAATACCTTTGCGATGAAGCTACGGCCAACACAAGACGGGTCTTCACAAATTCCTCGCTGTCATTATTGACAGCGCGGTACTCTAGTTTGTTATAGCTAGTAGATATAGTAATTTTTTATTGTGGAGTTTGTTATTGTTAGGCGTTCTTTTTTCCTTTTGCACAATAACATTTTCATTTTGCGGAACTATTATACAGTACGGTAATATCTCTTTATTGTGCGATAATTATTTACAATACGGTATTATCTTTTTATTGTACGATAATTATTTAAAATACGGTAGTATCTTTTTATTGTGCGATAATTATTTACAATACGGTAATATCTTTTTACTGTACAGCACCAGCAAGCTCACACAAGTATACTCGCAGTAGGGATCGTCGGCGCTCTATAGAGGACCCCATAGGTGGTCTTATATATTCTTCGGCCTTCCTATCGCCTTACCAATTTTCTTTTTCTCATTATTCTACCTACAGCTTTTATTTGGGCTTGCACTGCAGCACTCCGGCGCCTTGAAGCGCGTTCACACACCATCTATCTGAGCGCGTTCGTTCATGCCCTTGTTCGAATGTGTTTCTCTTCCCTGGAAGTAACGGAAAAGTGCGCTGTTTTCTGAGTTTTAGATCACTCCAAATTTGAAGAGATATCCTAACTTGCCTAGTGACACTTGCAGAGCAAACGGATTTGACGGCTAACTTTATAATAACTTTTTGAGGCGTACACAATGTTGTGCAGACAACGACGCGTCAAAACTTACGGACGAGTGGATGAGTGAACGCGTTTGAGATGAACGCGCTTACTTTACCCCATCGGTGAGCTTGCCACGCTTTGTACTATGTCAGCCTACCAATTTACCCATAATAGGCATTTGTTAATATTCGGAAATCGCTGATTTTCGGAATTTGTTGAATTTTCAGAAGTTGGTGAATATTAGGTAAAGATGTCTGTTTTGGGTACGCTTGTAAAAAAAAATTTTGATCTAAATTTTGGGATAGGAAACCATGGAGAATGCATAAACGCATTTGTTCTGTGGAAAAGTGATATTGTTGATGAAATTGCCTTCATCATCAATAACTTCTCCCAAGGACGGTAGCTATGATTTGTCGAGTTTGTTTGACTGTTTGTCTGTCAGTCACCAAGATTACTCAAAAAGTTATTATTGGATCTTTACAAAATTTGCAAGGATTGTTAGGCATGTTAGGAATATCCCGTTTGTTTGTTTGTCTGTCTCTCTCGTTTTTCTTTGCACGCTAATAGAAGTTATGGAAGGATTTTTATGAAATTTACGTAAGCTGTTACGTATATCACAAAAAATAAATGATAAAATTTTTGTGATGATTTGTTTGCTCGTTGGTTTGTCTCTATGTTTGATTTTATATTTGTTTGAAATATAACTCAAAAAGTTATGAAGAAATCAATGGGAAATTTACTTGAATAGTTTGTAATTTTAAAAGACAAATGATCAAATTTTAATGATGATCCGTTTGTCTGTTCGTGTCTTTGACTAATGTTCATCAACATAACTCAATAAGTTACGGGCGGATCTCAGAAAAATTCAAAAAGTTTTTATTGTTGGAAAAAGGCACAAGTGACCGGATTTGACATTCACCGGCGCCTGGAAAGAACTTTCGAAGCCAAGGCAGTTGATGACAGCGCAGTTAGGTGATGGGTTCCTCGATTTCAGAGTGGCAACAGTGATGAGAGTGAGTAAGTGCGCTCCGGACGCCCATGCACAGCCATCACACCAGAAAACAAAGTGCGCTTCGATCAACTCATCCGCACCTGTCGGTGGATGACTAAATGAAATGCGTGTAGAGTTGGATGTGGGTGCCCGCGCCCGTGTAAGGCCAGAGAAAAATATTGAGTTTGCAACACGCCAGCACCAGGCCGCACAGAAGTTTGAAGATCACGGGATATGTGACAAAGTTCAGCTGAATGGTGCTGTTTCACCCATCGTGTAGTTCCATTCTGGCACCGTTAAACTTCTATTTGTCGGACTTCTGAAAGACGCACTACATGGGTAGCGTTTATCCGACAACAACGCCGTAATCACAGTCGTGAAAAACATGAACTGCCTCGGCCGGCGCTGACTCTTAGACAGACAAAAGTGTAATGGGAATGGTGGTAACTACATGGAAAAATAAGTTCTGGAGCATCAAAGGTGGCTCGCTTTAAAGGTGCCACACCTGTTTTCGTAGCTTTTTAACTTTTTGAGTTGAAACATAGGAGGCATTTCTTTTGGAATGGCCCTGCTACAATATACAAAAACGTGATGGCTTTTCGACTGCTGTGTCTGTGTCATTCATATAACACGAATAAAAACATCCATCATGGGGCATGGGATGGACAATAGACTATCGGTGGCACCCTAAGGAGGACTTATTCAGATTACCTTAGTGTTAACCAGCAGCGTGTTGCAATCAGGCCTTCGGTGTCACCAGTGCTACACCGGCCTCCAATGCGACACAGGTTGGGTAACACCGACGACAACCCTCCAAAATTGTAGGGGGTATGAGCTGGGTTTACAATCATTGACTTTGGTACTCAACAATTAGAATTACAAAATGTATGACTGCCATATATTGCTTGAATTTTAGCATATGAAGCGCTTTTGCGCAGTTTTCTTGACTTTTTATTATAAAATACAGTCAAAATAAGGCAGCTCCTGAAATGTTCATGTACGAGCTCTCCGAAAATCGCGCAACACTTTGTTGAGGCGCTGAGATTGCACGTTGCATTTACTGCTGCCCGGGTAACACTGTGAGTGTAACGTCAACGTCTGACTGCAACACGCCTCTGGTTTTCGGAACGTCTGTTTTTCATACCCACTTTGTTTCCTTTAATTTTCGTTCGTTCTTCAGATCTTCCTCTGCATTTCCGACTTAATGTTCCCACGCACCATACTTGTGTCTAGGAAGGCTGAAACAATTGGTATAATAATGATTATAATACCTAGGGAGGATGAAACAATTAGTAAAATAATGATTATAATACCTAGGGAGGATGAAACAATTAGTAAAATAATAATTATGATATCTAAAAAAATCTCCAATTTCCTACGATTTCGCCTTCAACTCTGCGCGCAAGCTACAAGCAATAAAATAACATTACAATGACAGATATTGACAACACAAAAACTGAAAAATGACTGTAATTGCTGCAAACTGCATCATATATGTAGTGCAATTAAGTTCTTGTTGCCAGGTATAAAGTTGCTAGTTAACCCATTTTCTCATAGCGTGGCGTACGGCATGGGCAATACTTCAAATAGTGCTATTACTAGGAGAACCTCAGCATAATTCATGAGGGTTAATTAGCTTCAGTCCCACTGGACCAGTGGTGAGGTGTGCTGCCTGCGTATCGTCTCTAGGGAGAGGAGTGGCTCTGTTCTCCAGCCTGAAAGGTTGTCTTGCTGCCCAGTGATGCAGCGTGAGCAAATTTAGCCATTTGTAATCCACTGAGGTGGGCACCTACTAGTCCAGTACCCACCAATGGGAACGATTGAGAATGGTGGGGGTGCACGTCTCTCGAGTCTTCCGTCTATATAGCACCGTAGCTCAGACAATGTGTGGTCGTCTGCAACCGTAATGTTCTTTACGTCCAAAGGGAAATTATCTGCAGCGTGAACCAGTGCTTGCGAGTGTTCTAGTTGGAATGTGCGATCAGGTCGACTTTACTATCTACAAAAAAGGACACCAAGGGTACATATGAATAACTTTACTCAAGGGATGTTTCATCTGGCCGCAGAACTTCCTACTGATACGGTTAGCTTGTAAGGCTAAGAAGGTAGGTTTTTTTTCCCTTGCTCTGAGCCTTGATTGGCTGCCAGTAGCCACACACTGTCCGAACTCAACACTCTCAGAACTTGTGAGAGCTCTCTTCGACCTTGAAACTTCCGGTAGCAATGATACGATAAAAATATGTATTTATGAGACATCCTGCGCGATATAGGCCTAGTCACTGAAGCACGAGCAAGCCTACCTTCTACTACTACCATAGGAGGGACGATGACCTTATTTTCGTTTTATTTCCAGAAGTCGCTTCCCGAACCCAGTTTATGGAGAAAGCTGTAGCGTAGGCTAATAGGTAGTTTAAGTGAATTACAATAATATTTGGGGTAGAAGTTTGCAGCGACTGGACTTTTTTGGTGGGAAGTATTTGTGAAAAATCCGAAGATAAGTTCTATGGTCAAATTCATCTTTTTAGGGATATAGGTCAACTAGCTCTGCTGACAGCTACCCACGTTAACAATAATTATTACCCTCTCATATCAATGCCTTTCATGACAAATTTAAGAAATGCGATTGTGACAATCTAATTTGGCATATGTGATGGCACTGAGTCTTGCAGATTGGGTTGTAAATGTAGTAGTGTTACTCCAAGAACACCTTCCGCCCGTGAAGGAATATATGATATCAATCAATTACATCAGTTACAAAATAAAATTGATCATTTCTAAGCAGCTCTGTTTTCAAAGACTAAATAGAACCGAGCCCACGTAAACGTAGCATAGATCAGAAACAGTAACGTTGGTTTTTATAGGGCTTCCGGCCATGGGTGGACGATGTCGAAAGTAAACAGCAGTGACGTCATCACTGAAGTGTGTGTGGGTCCACTGGATGTTCTTCGTTGTATGATTAGTCGCCACAGTGAAACTGACCTTTTTAGTGATCATGCTAGTTCGATAATAGTTAGGAAATGGTTCACCAGTCATTTCATGTTACGTCAAAAGTTCATGGTGGTATCATGACTTTCGAAACACGAAAACAAGAAACTATGGAATCCTCGAGAAATTATTCCCATTATTATTGAGTAGTTTAACCCTCCGTTCCGACAACTAAGGCGATCTAAGAGAGGAAGAGCTAAGGAACATATGGTATGTTGACTGAAACGTGGAAGCCATGCAAGAAGGTGTTCCCACTGATGGCCAAGGCGCATGGGAACAGCAAGTCGAAAAAGAAGAGGGAGAACAGATGAAAGTAAGATGAGTAGGAGCATGAAATCGGAAGGAAGCAAAATGGGCACAAAAGGCAGACGTCCCGAAGGCCTCGCTCATGGCTAAGGTAACCTAATCCTCGCAAAAGCCCACAGCCCGTAGCTAAGCACAACTTGATGGAGCAAGGCAGATAGCGGACCAAGACGCTCTGGGCACAACCTCAGCTGAGTTCCGAACAGACACTGAGGATCCAACTCGGCACTGTTGCTTTGCCATCCTCGCATTTAATTCTCCACAGCTGAGAGTGGATATGGACATGCTATCATGAAGATAATAACCTCCGCAAAGGAGGTTATGTTTTCGTCGTGTTTGTATGTCAGTGTGTCTGTCCGTGTATCTGTCCGTGTATCTGTCCGTTTTCTGTTCGTTTGTCTGTCTGACTCTTTGTCTGTTTGGCACCAAGATAACTAAAAAAGTTATGAACCGATTTGGACGAAATTTACAGGGATTGTTAGGTAGGTATGTTAGGATGAACAGATGATTAACTTTTGGTGAAAATATGTCCATCCTTTTGTTTGTTTGTTTGTCTGCCTCATTTTTCTCAATACCACAACTCAAAAAGTTATGAATAGATTTTGATGAAATTATCATGAGTAGATTACCAAGTTTTGGTAATGATCCTTTTGTTCTTTTGTTCATGTGTCACTGTTTTTAATTTTATGCTTGTTAGCACAACAACTCAAAAAATAATCAATGGATCTTTATGAAATTTATAGGGGTTGTTAGTAATGTTGAAAGACTTAAATGATAAAATTTTGGTGCAGATCGGTGTTTTCGTTTGTATGTTTGACTCATGTTTATCTTAACGTTTGTAAGCAGTTTAACTCAAAAAGTTATGAACGGATCCTCAAGAAAATTGCACAAGCTGTTGTTACTATCAAAAGGCACAAATGATTATATTTTGGAGTTTATACAAAGAAAATTATGCTTTCAGAGCCAATTTAAATTTTTTTGCTACCGTTGCCTCGCTTGGCGGAGGTATGCGCTCTCAGAGTGCTCTAATTTGTTTTTATATGTGATATTTATATCGCATTGAAAAGTTTAAACTGTAAAATTTATGTAATGCATTTTGCAGTAAATAATAAAGACAAACAGTGTTGATTCAGGTAACTGTAATGAGAGAACTTAGGTGACATTAACCCATAAGTGCTTTACCGCTAATTGAAACATTGTTTGTATTAATACTACATAATCGTGACGATTGCGGCTATAATCAGTTAGAAAACTTCTGATTATTTGGCCCTACCGTAGATGTGACATCATGAATATTTGTTGGACATTGGCGCTATCAGTAGCTACCTGGCTGTGGTGCCTCGCTAAAATTGGCTCATTTTCCCCATAGGAACTCAATAGGACAAGAAACCCTTGAAGCAAAATAACACAGCCCGGTGTGAGTAGGGCTAACATGAAGATTTTTAATTTTAGTGTTTTGACGATGTATGAAACAGAAATAGGATGGAATATTTATGAAAGATGTTGTGTATCTACTGTATATTTTATGAAATAAGCTTTTAGAAAATTAGCAAGCACGCAACGTACGGTCCAAAGTCTAATTTGATGACAATATCCCTAACATCCCTAATTCCTTTAAACATTTCTACGATTCACTATTTACTCTTCATGTGCTATTTAATATGTGTAACTGTGAATATTGTAATAGCATCTGTATTTTTTTAATTTAGGTTTTTTCTCATTTCAGCAGGGATGATAGAATTTTAGTATTCCGAAATGTAAACATTTTAGAAAGCAACGCTTGTGATTTTTATTTTGCATTTACTCTTGACCAGATGCTCTACAAATCGTCCGTCGTTGAAATCGTGCATTTGTTATGCAAAAGCTCGATGGCATTTCCAACGTTCCCCAAAATGTCACCCATCATTAATTTGTTGAGTACCTACATAATATTATATGAATTGGGTCGAAAGTATAATAAAATCTGAAAAAAATATTAAGTTAGGCAAATATTTCGAGAATTGAAATCACAAGTTTAATGAAATTTGTTAAGTAAATCCCATGATTGTTTCTGCCTTAACCCTTTTCACACCAGGCCGTGTTATTTTGCTAAAAGGGTTCTTTGACCAATTGTATTCCTACGGGGAAAATAACCTTTGTAGCGAGGCAGCACAGCCTGGTTATTGAGAAGAGTAAAAAAGGAAATTTTGTGAGTATTTGGAAAGAAATTGAAATTTTCACAGCCGAAACAAATACAAATAATCATTGAATTCTTTTACACGAACTTTTGCTAATTTTTGGAGTACACATCAAATTTTTGTCTTGACAGCGCATAATTGTTTAGATGAATCAGTTACATGGATATATATAGAATGAAAAAGAACTAGGTGCTCTTTCTCTGCCTGTTTATTGTGACGTTCTAAGTGTCAGAATAAATATTATTCATGTGTTCTTCCTCTCTTTCGCTTCCTTTTTTTGAATAGCGAGTTCAACGCCTGGACTATAGGAATTTCTTGGCAGTGCCTGGACTATAGGAATAGCTTGGCAATAAAAAAAAATCTGCAGAATCCTCAGGGCAGAATTGCAGTTTCGTCAAAGTTGCCGCAAGTGTCGGACAAGTCCGACAGTCCCGAACATGTCGCGCAATATCCATTGTACAGGGGATTTGTCCCTCGGAACATGTCCTCTGATGTGGCCGACCGCACCAAGCGCCTCGTCAGTTCCTAGCTTTTGTACTTGCTGAAAGGATCATTGGAGTGGCAACCATGATGCATCTTAGTTAGGTTCGTCCATCCTATGTTATCGGGAGCAGCGACCGCAGGGGAACCCTCTAGGGTAGTTAAGTCTATATGAAGATCATCGCTTGGTCGGACCCGAAAATCTACGGTATGTGCACATACACTTCTAAAAAATATCTAAAATCTGTGCGTTAATATATACATTTTTCGACAAATGAACTGTGCTGGCCTTTTTATTCCGCCACCACCACCACCCTAGTAAAGCCGGGTTTCAAATATAGCCCGATTTACTCAGCTAGCCAACACTTGAAGCCATCGGTTAGGCCGAGAACCTTGTAGGTTAGGAGGCAACGCCTGGTTCTGCTAGAGAACCTCGTATGTTGTTCATATGAAAAGTACCTAGGTATCTATATACTTTACTAAAGTTATTCCTACGGAAAATATACCTTACATTGAAGTACCTATACTAGCAGAAGCAGGCCTTGCCTTCTAACTTACAAGGTTCTCGGCCTAACTGATGGCTGCAAGTGTTGGCTAGCTAGGTAAACCTAACTAACATTTCACTGTGTGATAATTTGTATTTACTAAGCTAGGGTTAGGTTAGTGAAGTTCATCCTTCCTAGATTAGGGTGAGAATCGCGCCTTTAGGGGAACCATATAAGTCATCTTAGCCTTGTTTATACAAGCATTGTATTTTGCCTTCAAGCCTCTTTTTCTTCTCTTGACTCCTGCTGCTTCAGACGCAATTTGTTCGAATGTTGCTCTTCTTTTCCCGCTTGCTGTTCCCATGCGCGTTGATATTGTGTGGAAACACACTCGTGTATATGCTCCACTTCTCTGTCGATATGATTCATGTCCTTTTTCCTCTCTTGGAACATCGTAGTTGTGTGTAGGGAGGCTTCGGGGACGTTCGATTGGCCCCAAAGATAAGCGTTCGGGACTTGACTTGTCCGAAACGTCATAGAAACTTCGGCTTTGTCACTTTGAGAAGTGTTAAAAGCGATTTCGTTGATCCTGTTGCAAACTCCATTTCACGAAGAAAGATTGAGTTTCTGAAAGACTAAAATTGATCATTTCTAAGCAGCTCTGTTTTCAAAGACTAAACTAGAACATAGCTTACGTAAACGTAGCATGGATCAGATACCGTACACCTAACCATGAAACTTGAAGTACGTGCGTTGGCTTCGACCCGCTTAATAGAGTTTCAGGCCTTGATCCTCAAATGGTTGTATCTAAGTCTTTCAGAAACTCATTCGTAAAAGCAAATCTAAAGTGAATTTGTGGATAAAAATCCGGTAAAATATGTTTCAAATGTTGCACTATTTTGTACGAAGGAGGTCCGATGTAGCCTAGCGGAACGTAAATTTCTTGTCGGGGTACAGTAACAACTGGAGTTGGTGGGTGATGCTTTCTATTTAAAAGGATTCGTAAATGCAAATTCATTTGCTGTAAAGTCATTTTCTTCAATTCCAGGACAACGTACCGTCTGATCTGTGTTCCATGATTATTTATAAATATCAGTTCGAGGTCTGCAACGACTCGTACATAGCAAGCAGTATCAAGCAGTCCAAAGTCCGCTTTTCTCAACATTTAGGTAAATCTTCACGACCCAACAGACCTCCAGCCCTCGTGATCACTGTGAACTCAACAACCACCCACTTCCTATTCGTAATTTCACTATAATAGACACTGCACAGAATCAATCTGACTTACGTATTTTAGAATCAATGTACATAAAAACTGAACGCCACTCCTTGAACAAGGGCCAATCTTCCGCATCCCTGCCCATTGTGTAAATACCCCTAGCGTCCCACGAACCTGACCATGTAAACTAGTTCTTTGTTTTTAAAAATGGCAGTAGTAATTAGGAATTTTCCTGGAATATTTCTAGGCGTTTTTCTATCCCCGCTTTTCCTACCTAGTTATATAGGATAGCATTCACATTTTCGTACAAGTATGGAATTTTGTGGTGGTTATTTCGAAACTATCGCATAGAAAATAGTGTAATGTACAAACTTTATTTTTTTTACAGATCTCACTGATGATTTTTATGAAAATTGGCCTGGCTTGAGAGTTTTGCAATTCATATTGTCCATTTTAGTAATGGCATAATGAAACAAATGTTATTTATCGTTGCAACAGTACTTCCATTTATTTTTACCTCCGCCGAGGAGGTTGTGTTTTTGTCATGCATGTCTGTCTCTTTGTAAATTTGTCTGTCATAAAGATAACTCAAAAGTTATCGACGGATTTTTACGAAATTTACAGGGATTGTTAGGTATGTCGACAGTAACAGATTATTAACTTTCGGATCTGTCATTTTTTCGTTTGTTTGTCTACCTCTCAGCGTGCTCCAGTTTTTTTAATTTTGTTTTTCACGCAAATTGTTATAATATACCATCCATGTGGCGTTTTAGCTCTGCTTTAGTCCAGTATCTTTACATAAATGTGCCAGGCTTAACATTTTGGGGCGTTAAAAAGGGGTTCTGGAGCGTAACCCCCCTTATATAATGTAGATACATTCGGTACATGCGAATTCAACTTATTCCCAGTTGAGGGTGCGGTCAAAGTTGACTTTACCATTATGCGAGATTTTTCGAGACCGTAACCATGGCTCATAACGAGGACAGGTTTAGCTTAGCCGATAGCAACTATGGAACTGGCGCTGGACTTTTAATTCGGCTCGAGCCAACTTTTCCGATGGTGCAGTAACTTGGGGTATACACACATATATGTATACATACGTATTCCTTTGTACGTCGCTAGAAAAACGGTAGGTACCTACTGTGATGCATTGTGATACGCATCATTCCGCACCTTTTTGTATTCGGTACCGTGACTTCATCACTCAAGTTTTAGTATCATAGTGGCGTGTATTTTCACTGTCATTAAAGTTTTGAAAACATGACGATAGGTAGTACGTATTTTACGGTATTTAAAAATTTTTCAATTTTTCGCGTTTGCTGACCGGGCAAACACAGTGTGCTCTTCCTGCGGAAAATGATTTGTAACTCATTAAATTATATTTGTGCTCTGCGTCGTATATGCAGCCGATTAAATGAAGTGTTATTCGCCCGGGCCACTCAAGAGAGTGTGTTCTTAATCCACGACCTTGAATTTAATGTACTAAATAACGCACAAAGGGACTCCTATGGCGAAAATAATTGCATCTTTCTTACGAAGCTGTAAACAACTAACTATACACAGTACATCGTTGCCATTCAGTAGCCGTTCATCAGTTGCCACATCTCGCCACTTGTTACGTTACGGGAGAATCACTGCGTTCTGCACGGCACGTATATAGTCCGCTACAGTTCGGTTTACGGTTGTTAATTAAAAACATTTTTAGTTATGTCTTAACTTAGACGGGCTTCCGGCACTGGTTAAGCTAATGCTGAAAGCTTGACCAAAATTATCAAAATTATTAACGTTAAGCAACGTTATCGTTACTGAACCATAGGTCCGTTGGCACGTGTGAATGGAGGGTGTTGATACCCACAACCTTGGTGTGCAAAGGCTGTTCTTTGCCTTCTTATGTGTCCGACTGTTCATCGAACTGATGGTATCTTTTTAGGAAACGTGGTACGCGGAAGTCTGCCCATGTACTGGGCTTTGTATCGGGTACTGTGAGGAATTGCGTTACAGAGAATTCCGCATTGTACTGTGTTCTTTACCGTGACTTTCAGGAATTATGACTCAAAGATATATGTAACAGCCGTTTCTTTATCGTACGTCGTTTTCCGTAGTGCATCGTCCTTGCCAGGGACGAAAAAAAAAAAAAAAAAAAAAAAAAAACAGGCTATTTTGACGTCGTGAATTTGGTCGGAGACACGACCAATTTGCTGAAATTTTGGGGCTTGTTGTTCGAATTCGAACCATGATGTGAACGACGAAATAATTTGTATTCTTTAGCATACGAATTTATTTGAAACTGAAGGGAAACGGAGATATAAATAACCGTCTCCAAGAAATGAAAACGACCGCCAAGGGCGGAGAGTCTTCATATTGACGAGAAAATGTATTGCGAATATCTAAATTCGACCCACGTGTTTTTTTGTCCTCAATCATATAAGATCCAATCATTTTAACGTTTAAATTTCATTTTCAACTATTCGATCATATAAGATCCGATCCTTTTAACGTTTAAATTTCATTTTCAACTAAAAGTAGAAAAGCCAGGAGAGCCGATCATTCTACTGTACGATAATTTAGCAAGTGTCTCTATGTATCCAAAGCCAGGAGAGCCGATCATTCTACTGTACGATAATTTAGCAAGTGTCTCTATGTATCCAAAGCCAGGAGAGCCGATCATT
>LQNS02001155.1:13931101-13949511 GCA_001587735.2 Parhyale hawaiensis
GCCCCGAAACACACGGACCCCCTGTGAAATTGCCCCGAAACCCACGGACTCCCTGTGAAATTGCCGCGAACCACACGGACCCCCTGTGAAAATGCCCCGAGGCACACGGACCTCCCTGTGAAATTGCCCCAAAACACACGGACCTCCCTGTGAAATTGCCCGAAAACACACGGACCTCCCTGTGAAATTGCCCCAAAACACACGGACCGGACCCCTGAAATAAAAATAGCATCAACTTAGTAAATTACTTACTGATTGAGTATTGTAGAAGTCGATTTCTTCCAGGCTATTGCTTTTCAGTTAATACAGAACTGCGCAGACATGACAACATACGCCAAACATATAATTACTCATGTCACAGTCACGTGACCTCCCAGCTCAGCCCATTATTCACATACAGCGAGTTTTCACCTTTAACTCGCTTGAATTTGTTTTGAGTCGCCCTAAATGACTATTTGCATTGAATGATGGTTAGCATATGCTGCTATCGCTGTTAAAAAAAATCTATTTTTTTGTGATCGAACAAAAGTATTTAGGGGTAACTACATTTACCATAGTTAAAATTTTTCAATTTCAATAAATGATGTAAACGATTACTGTAAGCTATTTAAAATTATATTTTTCCTTCTATGACCTAATAATATTCTGTAATTTTAATAATCTATGGGATAAAAATAATGTACTACTGACACAAAAGCTTTAAACATCATGAATCATGAGGGCGTCCGTCTGTGAACCACAGAGAGTCCGTTGGTTCATATGTACCCCCAATGGGAACCACTGCCTCAAGATATGTAACTAACGTATTCTTTCGATCAGTAAAATTGCGTACTCTGTGAAACAACCTAGACAGCACATCTCTCAAATCAGCACAACTGTATAGAGGCTGCAGCCTCTCCGTAGAGTAATTTAGTCACCACAGAGTTCACGCAAGTCTGTGTCTCCCTAAAGCAACTGACAACCGCATCCATTGATCTAGGAGAACTGAGGAGTTCTAAAAGAAACTGGCCACTGACCGCTGCATCCACTACTTCAGTAGAATCGAGAACTCTTTAAAGCAGTCTAGAAACCGCATTCCTGATGCACAACTGAGGACACCTGTCTCTGAAGTCATTCTGAAGCCACTGCGCGAAATATTCAATCGGTTCTTAAGAACGGGAGAAGCTCCGCAGGACTGGAAACTAGCTAATGCGATCCCCATACATAAGATAGGGCATAAGAAAAGCCGCAACAACTATCGACCAATCAGTCTTACATCGGTCGTCAGCAAAACCATCGAACGCAACTTAAAAAAGCGCATGCATCACTGATCACCTGAGGATGCATCAGCTCACATCAGCATGGTTTCCAAAATGGAAGAAGCTGCTCAACAGACCTTTTGGACTTTTTCTCAAAAGTTACAGATACTAAAGATGAAGAAAATGGTGTAGACCTTGTGTATCTAGACTTCCAAAAGCTTTCGACAAAGTCCCCCATCAACGGCTATTGAAAAATTTGAAGCCCATGGCATCCAGCGAGACTATTTCCGATGGATCCGGGCATGGCTTACGGGCCGGCAACAGCGAGTCAAACTTGGAGCGCCTGGACTCAGGTAGCATGAAGGATTCCACAAGGTAGCGTGTTTGGCCCACTTCTTTTCTCAATTTACATCAACGATCTCGATCTTAACATACGTAATAAAATCAGTAAATTTGCCAATGATACTAAACTATGTCATCCTGCCACGAAAAGAGCGGAGCTCCAACAAGACCTTGACCACCTCATGGAATGGAGCACAACGTGGCAGATGAGCTTTAATGTCGACAAATGCTCAGTAATACACATGGGGCTGGTGAACCCTTCCGCCCTACTGAAAATGAGCGAGACGGTATTGGCTGCTGTCACCCAACAACGTGACCTGGGAGTCACTATTACAAACAAACTACAACACAGTCAGCCACTTGATAAGAGTGTGAAAATGGCAAGCAAAGTACTTTGATTCATCACCAGAAATTTTGAATACAAGTTCAAGGACATCATCATTCCCTTGTACAAGGCATTAGGGTAATATGTCTAGTACCCGTCCGCCATGCTAGTATCCGTCCACTCGGCACTAAAAAACTTTCTGTGTGAAAACTAGCAGTGCTAGAGAGCCGTACAAAGGCTTAAGCAGTAGGATAAGTAGTGCCGCAGAAGCCCTTAAACTGACGTGCGAAAAAAAAAATACTAAAAAATGGTGGTAGTTTCTACGTTTTTTCCCGTTTTTAATTAAAAATTGTGAAAACCACTACCATTTTTTATTGTTTTACTTTTTTCACCCGTCATTTTCAGAGATGGTGGGGCACTACTTAACCTACAATTTAAGCCTATGTACGGTTTTCTAGCACAGCTAGTTTTAGTGCCAAGTGGACGGCTACTGGCATGGTGGACGAGTACTAGACATGTTACCCTAGTGCGGCCACATAGAATTTGCTGTTCAATTCTGGTCGCCAAATCTCTGTAAAGATATCGATATTATGGAAAGAGTCCAACGCAGAGCAACGAAATTGACACCTCAGCTGAGAAACAAGTCGTATGAACGTCGCCTGAAAGAACTGGGTCTGATCTCTCTCGAGCAAATGCGACTCAGAAGGCAACTAATAGAAACATTCAAGTATTTGAATAGCTTCAACGACATACCTACAACGGGAATCTTTGAAAAAATTTCCTCAATGATCGCTTGCGAAACAACGGTCAAAAACTCAAGCATAAAGCTCGAAGAACAACTTTAAGTCAGCAGTTCTTTCCTATTTCATAATAAGCATTTGGAATAGACTTCACTCCAACGTTGTTAGTGCGGAGTCAGTCAACGCGTTTAAAAATCGTCTTGACATACATTGGGAGAGACATCATCCACAGCTAAGAACTCTTCCTCCAGCAGTTGCAAGCTCTTATAACGGCCAAAACTTCCTAGGCCACTTTAATCCGTCTTCTTTTCTCTCCCGCTTCAACTACACTGCCTGACATCTCTAAGCTCCGCATATCAGCGGCTCTTGATCGTGCTTGCGTGCATTCATGATCGTCTCTTTGGCTGGGATTCTTCCACTTTTTTTCTCTCTTTTCTTCTTCTTCTTTTCTCCAGTCCTATATCTCCTACTAACACAATGGCAATAGCTCATAGAGGGCCGGGGCGTAGGTTCCGGTGTCTCTTTGGGAATGGGTCTATAGGTTCGTCTTCTGCCGCCTATCTAATCTAATCCCTAAAGCAACTGACAACCACATCCAGTACTTCAATAAAACGGAAAAGTTTTTGAGAGTCCAGAAACAGTTGTCCCTTATGCACAGCTAAGGCGGCCTCCGTCTTTTCCTATAGAACTTTAGACATCGCATCGCTCACGATGTTCACAATGTCTCCCTAAAGCTCTTTAGACATCGCATCGCTCACGATGTTCACAATGTCTCCCTAAAGCTCTTTAGACATCGCATCGTTCACGGGTCATGTCGTACAGAGGGATTTCGTTGACTCGTCGTGGGCATAGCAATTCACTCGTGGTTCGTCAACGAGCTCTGCTAACTCTCCCGTTCACACACCCGATATTCAGTCAGAGATAGACCGGAGTTAAGCCTTGTTTAGGGCTCACTGGGACTTACTTTTATGCAGTCAAATCACATGGCAGTGGTCGTTGCTGGGGAATGAGCAGCAGTGGAGGTGCAAACGAACCAAATATGTTATATTTGGTAGTAATTCTGCAGCTAATAATTAAGTCTGGGGAGGATTACTTCAGATCTTAAGAGCAGAAACTCAAGAAAGGGATGTTTGTTTGAATTTAACGAGTAGCGACCCTGACGTGAGGGTATTTGTTTGAATTTAGTAAGCAAGACTTGCAGTTAAGTTATTTGCTCGGATTTAGCAAAGACAAGCTCCGAAGTTGGGGTATAATAGGGTAAAATTTGGGGTATAATAGGGTGAAATTTGAGGTATAATAGGGTGAAAATTTTGCTATAATAGGGTGAAAATTTTGCTATAATAGGGTGAAATTTGGGGTATAATAGGGTGAAATTTGGGGTACGATAGGGTGAAATAAACGAAGGGCAGCTCCAGAGTTGGAGCTTTTGTGAAAAATTTAAATAGCAAGAGCTCGAAGGTTGGAGTATTAATAAAAATTAAGAACCTTAGTTAACATAAAGTTTCAGTATTTGCTTGAATTCAGCAAAAACATAATAAATAAATGCTTTTGAAGCTACAGTACCTAGCCGGGTTCATACGATAGTCTGTTAACGCTTTCCGTCAAGCATCCGAACGTTCTGTTGCTCCCTTGTGAATAGCAGAAAAATGTACAGCTTTTTCAATTCTGATGCACGCCAAATGCAAAGAAATATCCACCTAATGACGCTTGCTAGACAAGCTAGCGTGCCAGCAAACATTTTAGTAACTCTTTTGGTAGACACAAAGTTGTTGTTAGACGCCACGTCATAATGGTCGGACGCATGACCGGTTCTGACGGGTAAGAAAGACTTTAGGATGAATTATGTCCTGCTAGGGAAACCTCTCAAGTTTCGAAAATATTGATAGTCTGGCGTACAGTATTCCAGTACAGGTAAAACCCTCAACTTCTCACAGTTACTTTCCTACAAATTTAAAAATTACTTGATTTTAACGAATCTTTAATAGGTATATCAGTTTGCCATTAACTTTAGATTAAGCAGATTTGGAAACAGGGCTAGCAAAATCTTGAATAAGTTGAGATGAATTAGGAAAATTCCTTGCACTAGAGTACCTTTCCGAAAGTGGCAAGCATAATCTTCAGTCTGTTTCGCAGTGAGTAGTACGAGCCCAATGCAGTGAGTAATACGAGCCCAATGCAGTAAATAGTACGAGCCCAATGCAGTGAATAGTACGAGCCCAATGCAGTGAGTAATACGAGCCCAATGCAGTGAATAGTACGAGCCCAATGCAGTGAATAGTACGAGCCCAATGCAGAGAGTAATACGAGCCCAATGCAGTGAGTAGTACGAGCCCAATAAGTAACAACACCAAAACTGGAAATTTTACTCGAGACTCACGTTTAGAAATTAAAAATTGGCATTCGAAACTGCTCGGGCAGCCGTAGAGTTCGCTCAATGTCCACAGCATCACACCGAGACTGAGTTCTGTAAACTAGGTTGTAAAAAAATACATTTGCGTAACTCTGGGCAGCCAATGGACATACCTGGGTGGCACGTACCGGTTTGTTGTGATTGTTGCGGCACCTCGGGGCACTCAAGGTGACAATCATGCATAGCAGACATGCCCATACGCTCTAGTGGTACTGTACGCGTGGAGAAACCCACTCCTCGAGATACACAGAAAAAACCTGTAAAATAAACTAACACACACACATATACAATGTACGATAATCCGTACACACGCGCAATATACACTCTAGCACAATACGCAGACACGAACACCTATACCTGCTATACGTACACGCACAAACTCTCGCTACCCACCATACACATATCTAGCGAGTACACAGACAGACTACACACACAGACCTACACACCGGCACAGCCACACTATCCTACAAAAACAAAGTACACCCCAAAGCTACTACTCACAGCCTGAAGGTCAGCTGTAACTGGAGGCGGGGAAGAGGGAGCCTTACGACGATCATATTCTGTTAATTCGGGCCAATTCTGGGCCAGTGCTGTCCAATTCTCGACCAGTGAACGGGAATATTCCCGAACGGTGAGCAAAAAGATATGCGATGTGGGGCCAATTTCAAAATTGAAACGCCAATGATAATTATAAAAAAAGAGACCAATAAAAAAGAAAAATCTAGACGCTATGATATATACTATTATAAATAAATAAATAACTTTTATTAAAAACACAATGGGTTAGCGAATACGCTTACTAGATATATTTTTATATATATAAACACAGATATATTCGTATATGCATCTACCACAAGAGTGAGCTCATAATATAACTAGAGCACTCTGAGAGCGCATACCTCCGCCAAGCGAGGCAACGGTAACAAAAAATTCAAATTGGCTCTGAAACCATAATTTTCTTTATATAGACTCCAAAATTTAATCATTTGTGCCTTTTGATAGTAATAACAGCTTATGCAATTTTTTTAAGATCGGTGCAATACTTCATGAGTTATACTACTAACAAACGTTAAGACAAACATGAGTCAAACAAACATGCAAACGAACATACCGATCTGCACCAAAATTTAATCACTTGTATTTTAACATTACTAACAACCCCTATGAACTTCATAAAGATCCATTCATTATTTCTTGAGTTATTGTGCTAACAAGCGTAAAATTAAAAATAGTGACAAACGAACGAACAAACAAACGGATCATTACCAAAATTTGGCCATTTACTCTTTGTTATATACCTAACAATTCATGTTAATTTCATCAAAATCCATTCATAACTTTTTGAGTTATGGCATTGAGAAAAATGAGGCAGACAAACAAAAAACAAAAGTTAATCATCTGTTCCTCCTACCATACCTAACAATCCCTGTAAATATCATCCAAATCGGTTCATAACTATTTTAGTTATTTTGGTGGCAGACAAACAGACAAACACGACGAAAACATAACCACTTTGGTGGAGGTAAATATATTTATTTATACAGTATGTGTCGTATAACGCACTGAAAGAAAAAGATAGCAAGAAATTCGAGCGTCGAAGATTTAATGCCACATTATCTGTGATACGGGCAACTCAATGGTCGGCGTCTTAATTTCTATAGACCTGAGCTCGCCTGCATGAAAATGTTCGTACATGTCAAAAGTGATACCGAAAACGCCACCAGACAGCGTCATATATGCATGTATATATATATATATATATATATATATATATATATCTATATATATCCAATAGCTATTTCAGTTAAAACGTGAGTACCAATTTTCTGCCGTCATTTAACGATGGGTCAGGATACTATATAGTTGAAACAAATACATGTATTCCTTGCCCTCTCCTTGTCCTGGCAGAGCTGGAATTTATTATATGCTTGCAAAAAAGCTTATTTCCAAACTAGGATTCAGAAGTAGCCCAACCAATACGCTGCTCTCTATCCAGGGATCAGGATACGCTTGTCACGTGAGGTCGAAATTTGTCACAGTTTCTTTGTACTACTTTTTTGCATTTTCATTGAGCACTGAAGTACCAGGCCGTCAAAAATGACGACAATAATTTTGTAATTAAGTTTTTTATTGTTCCTGCTTGGGATACAGGGTCCGCTGTAAAACTGGTCGCACGTCTGCAAGCGTGATCTTCCAGATTAGAAATTAAGTTGTACCGTTATGGGTTTGCGAGAGCAAAATATCCCTCCTCCAGGGAAAGGCGCGAGCATCAGTTTGGAACTGCTCGAAAGTTGAGCAGCGCCAAGAAAATCTAGTACAGTCAAAAGAATTCACCGGAAATGCTCAGAGGTTACTGTAACTTGGATACCAGCAGATAGCTGAACCTCCAGGGATCGAAATTTGGCTGCAATGTGAAGAGAATTGGAGTTTCAACTATCGCACAGAAATTCGGCTAAGGCAAACATAATCGAAATGGATTATTCACGAAAGAAACGAAAACTCCAACAAAACTGAGCCTCTCTAACTGCTACGAAGAAAATTCAACTAGAACAATAAGATCAAAAACTCTTCCAGAGATACTACATTTCATCTACCACGCTAGAAAGAAGAATCATATCAAATAGTACCCAGCTACTTTCCAAGGCGAAGAGGGCTTCAGATAATCCAGTATTTCCTGAAACTATATTTGCCATCGTAATTCCAAGGGCAGAAATTTTATGGTATTTCATCATGTTCTTCAATTAATTTTCTCTTATCTGAATACTTGAGAGCGTGACGGAGAGAAGGACCAACCAAAGGGCAAGCGAGCAAGCAACCAACTAACCAACAACTGTGCATTATTATATAGTGGATTTTTGCAAGCAGAAATAGATTACTTTGACGGCAGTGAGAGCTGCTCTGAAAAAGAAATTACTGTGTTCTCCGAAACAAAACTGACTGCATGATCGTTATTGACTTAATAGGAAGATCAGCTATATAAGGAGCTTCCTCCAATAGCAGAATCATCTCTAGAAGCATGCTCCAGAGGTGCCGATGCAGGTTTGTTTGCCGTCATTTTGATGGCGAGGTGCACTGCTTCTTTATGAAAACAACTCAGTATCGTCACGAAACTAGAAATACAATTGTTATTAGAGACGAAAACCCGTGCATATATAGACTAGGTTCAGTGAAAATTTTAACGTCAACAGCACCCCATAAAGGCTTATCTCAATTTTACGAGAAAAAGTTCATTTTAGAGGATAACGAAAACATACTCTACACGTTGTAGGAATGTAGAGGATCTATTAAAGTAATTATTTTTGCCCCAATTTTTTACGGGAGCGTTAAACCTTACGGTGACGACTGTGCAAAATTCAGTGCAAGTTCAGTTACGCGTATTTGTAACTACGCCAGCAGGCCATGTCTTCGTCGATTATGCACATATAATCACCCAGATTCCTTTCTCATTTCGATCGGAATCGACGAGCAATTGTAGGCGGTGCCAAATGCGGAGAACAAAAGGGTTCCCAACTAAGGAACTTGAAGAGCTGTCGAACGTCAGGGGGCCTGACGCACAGGCTTCTAATTGTGCATGGTAACTCGGGGTATTTGGTATTTTCATAGAGGTGTAAGTATCTCTTGAACTGTCTTGGGGTGTACTAATAGGGAGTGGAACATGGAGATGCGTCTGTGTAGGTGTGCGGAATGTCCGTAGGGTATAAACGTAATACGTGTGAGTGTGCAGCGAGTGTAGGTGTATGTAGAGTGTAAGAGTGACACACGTTGCTTGGTATGCATGGGTGTGTGTGTATAAGCGTGTGTACAGCAGAAGCAATACATGGAAGTGTGAGTGTAAAGGTGTGGTAGGTTCATGCAGCGTAGAGGTATTTTTGCACGTGTGTTTTGAGTGTCGCGTGTATATTCGTTTTCAATATTTTTATAAGTACATGAGCTGTCTCGTCACAAAAGAACTTGTACATCTCTTCTACCTATAATAAATCATCGAATAGGTGGACAAATTTCCACGAAATTACATTCCTTCTTTAGGAAATTTAGTCTGATGCATTACAGGAAATTCCTGTTAATAGGACTCGCGGTTGAAAAAACCAGCCGCAAACTGCAATTAATTCTACTGGAACGGCAACAAAAACGTTGCACTATGCACAAAACGGCTTCATTTCTTGTGGACAAACGTTCCGCTGGTACTGGACAATTATTTTCTCATTAAATTGCTTCTAATTATAGCGTAAGACATTCAAAAATTAAGTAATTTTATTTGCGCTATACTATTTCACACTAAGAGGCATTTATCTCTCAAACTACGCCAGACTAGCTATTTTTCAACATCAAAATTTTCTAGAGTGCTGCTTTTACTGGCAAAGGTGGCGCTAGCACTGTCTCTATTTCAGCAAGTCACTGAAACTGCAAATTATGAACTGCAGCCTATCAAGTTCCCCTACGTTTATTATTCACTAATTTCCGTCGGCAATGGCAAACAAAAGAAGAAACTACATCAGCCTATAAAGTGTACTTATTAGCTACATTTTAGCACAGACTTACACGTGATATATTTCTTTTTTTATAACCAACCGGTTCAAGTGGCAAGATCAGCGGGTTCTGACGTGGACGAATTAAGTCGCATCGCGTGTAGCATACGACACGACCTCACTCACAAAAGTATATTGCGAAAATGAACCAAAAATTTATTTTCTTTCTCAATATTATATGATTGCAGCTTGCTGCACTCGAGTCTCCCAGTTCGAATCCTAATGAGCACCAAATACATTTATATATTGGTCATATATGTATATTACTGTGGTATATTAAGTCACCTGTCTCCACCAGAAAGAATATTATGCGAAAAATAGGGCATTTCGAATAAGAAGCTGAACAACATAAACTAAAATAGCATTCAGAGATCGCACACTACCGCCAAGCGAGGCAGTATTAACGAAACTGCAAATTTGTCATGAAACACGAATTTTCGTATCAGCACTAAAACTGGTCATTTCTACCCATAAAAATCGTTTCCGTGTAATTTTCTTCAGGATACATCACTGACTTTTTTAAGTAAGTTCTGACAGACACTAAGCCGAATATAACCTTGTCAAGCATAAATGGGTGAACCGATCTACGAAATTTAATCATTTGAGCCCTTCAGAATCTGTAAAAAAAACAGTGTAAATGTCATGAAGGTTTGCCCATAATATTTTGAGCTATTTTGTAATCGACATGGATGAGAACAACTATAGCGCACTCTGAGAGCGCATACGCACCTCGCGAATCAACGCTCAAGTTGGTTCTAAAACTATGATTTCCTTTTCATCAGCACCAAAATATGGTCATTTGTCTTTTTACGAGTAATAACAGCTTATATTATTTTCTTGAAGACCCGTTCATAACTAAGCCAGTTCTGTAGCTAACAAACTTCGGACATATATTAGTCGAACACACAAACAGATCAGCCGAAAATCAAAGACATTCGATGATTTACTCGCCGTACTCAACTTTTTTGAGATATCTTGGTGACAAAAAGACAGACAAACTCATTGAAAATATAACCTTGGCGGAGGTAAACATACAAACAGAGATCATCACAAAAGTTTTTGTCAGTTGTTCTTCATAACATCCCCGACAATTCCTGCAAATTTCACGAAGATCTGTTCATAACTGTTTGAAGTATGTCATCAAGAAAAAACAGCCAGCCAAACAAACAGCGAAACAGATTTTCGCCAAAAGTTAATCATGTGTACCTTCTAACATACCTAAAATTCGCTGTAAATTTCGTAAAGATTGGTCCATACCTCTTGAGTTATCTTGGCAACCGACAGAGAGACAAACCAGAACTAAATCATAACATCCTTGGCGGAGGTAAATATTCTGTGATCAGAAATGAAACGTGTTTCAAATATATTAATATATTTATTGCAGTATATATTTTCACATAATACGAAACGCTATTGAAGGGAAGAAAAAATAATAAAAAAAAATATTGGCATCCCTCCTCTACGTCCAAAACATGTTTCGCCTGCCCAACTAAATAATAATAATAATAGTAATTCAATAAGACTGAAAGAGGAGCAAAGAAAACATTCCCTTCCAGTAAGGCGGGTTTCCTGTTCACGCAAGCGAACAGAGCTTGTATTGGGTCCCTAAACAGACGTCAATGCCAGAGACGCAACAGAGAGCGTCCTGTCAGAACAATGGGAGCTGCGACGCTTTGATGCAGAGTCTTGCCATTTCAAGTTAAAAGAGTTTCCAATACTGCATTACCTCAGCGGAAAAAAAAAGATTAGAATCCCTTGTGTAACTTTAGATTAATCGTTGTCAGTTTCACTATAGGGATCGGCAAACTTCTGTCTTTACCAGAAGGTATTCCAATTCGGTCTAATGCCTCACTGTTGTAGCCCTTAAGCGGAAGCGGGGCTGTGTTGGTGTTGTGTTTACAGTTGATATGTGGGTCCTTGTGAGTTTGCTGAAGAATTCAGTTGTGAGATTTATCTTCGGGGCAGAGTAGTAAGCTGGTCAGGCTATAGAGCAGAGTGGTAAAGGAAAAATATAAAGTTCATCAGCATTAGTATTTACATCAAATATAAATCACTCATACGAGTAAGTAACTAGTGGTAAGATAGATACTTACATACATAGATACTTAAAATCGACACCAAGTGTATTGCTCCAAGCGTCATCCCATATAAACTCACTGTTTCGTACACAAATGGTACCGCAACACCAGTACCAAGTTATGCAAGTTAAAATATACGAGGAGCAGTAACTGGTATAGACACAGCGCAGTACCACCACTGTCAAGTTATAAAGTGCATGGTTTCAATTACATTCCTGTTACAGGTATGAATGTAAAATACGTCGCAGTACCACAACCAAGCTCTAGAATGCAAAGTATCAGATACAGTATCTGGTACATATGCACCAGTGCCAAGCACTTTACATTAATTAAGGTAATCGACACATATTAAGGTACTCGACACATTATCTAGATCCTCTGACAGGAGTGCTGTATCTGGTACGCGAAGACAAAATACACTACAGCACCGTTGCCAAGCCCTAACGTACAAATTATGGCCATCTCATGCAGCATGTACACGTAGTCTATGTGAAGTCATGGTTACCGTTCGACATGGGAAGTTCCATGGTATCAATGTCAGTCGCGGTGGATTAAATGGCTGCGTTCTATACGAAAACTGGTGAGCGTGGTACTGTAGCATCAGAACCACGCCATGAAAGTACCAGATACATCGTATGGTACACACACAGAAGTTACACACAGCACAACGGTGCCCCAACGTACCAATCTAAGGTACAGCACCGGTACACACGGACACAAGAGGTACCTCTGTACCCGGCAAGCAGCAGGGATTTGCATCGTACAAGAAGTCATTCAGTGTAGGTTTCGTTGACTGGTAAGGCGTCAATGATAATCACTGCCTCAGTGAGATGGATGAAGTGCCGTGTATGTGTTACGTGCATCAATGTGCGTGTCAACACGCACATGCCCGAATGGGTGCATGTTTACATGTCATGTACGTATTGAGCATCAGCGCGTGTAGTGACATGGCATATGAATTCAGTGATGTATGTGTTGTATGTGCGTTGTTCATCAGTACGTGAGTCAATATACGCTACATGAAGCGTCATTCTGCGTTGCTTTGCTAAGCTTCCAATGTTTAGTCTGTACACAGATCGTGTTATGCATTAGGTTGTAACGAAGGCTTTGCCGGTCATACAGTAGCTGTATTCTCACAATTCACTTCATCGAGTTTTTCTAGGTAATTTAACTACATTTCTAGGTAATTTCTAGGTAATTTAACTGCATTATCCACTTCCGTTTTAGCCACATATTTAGCTGTACCGCAGCGTATTAACGACATAATTAACGTGAAATCATAATTACTTAACCCATTTCGGTTGCACATCCACGGCACGACAGCATACAAAGCGCAGAATTAACACGTGATCGCAGCCTGAGCCGCTACACGTTGGTAGAAAAAATAGAAATTCAGTATTTTATTGACACTATACAAAATGGCGACACACAAAACGAAATTTCATAAATTCAAATTTGCTCACCGACTTTCGAAAGACTTTAAATGCCGCGTTCCAGCTTGCTACGTAATCATTACTTCATCTGATGCCTCTTTCCGTTACTGAGGCTATAGCTCGTACGTTCAAACGTTCACTAGAACAAAGAAACATGAACAGCGAGGGGGCTGTGATATCAGTCCACAGGAAAATAAATTTCAGCTGCGTAGCCTCAACAGGAAACATAAAAGCGCAGCAAGATAACTATAGAGGGCGCTCGCCTTCATTAAGAAGAAGATTAATAGTTAGTAATCTCTTTCTGTGAAATAAGCATTTTGCCAACTTGTTCATGCATGCAGTTCTCTGGAATAGCGACTTAATAGGATGCGCAAGAATGTTTGAATATCAGTAGAAATAAATCTATCTATTATTAATTTTTGACAAAAGAAATATCATCACCGTTAAGCCTTGCCAATGCAAATGTTCAACATCGTTATTTAAAACCAATGCAAATGTTCAACATCGTTATTTAAAACCTAGAATAATATAACTTTTAGGAAAATGAAAAAGCCATGCTTCACATATGACATAGTAACATTTAGAGAATAAATATTTATTTTAAAATACTGCAGTTTCAACTCATTAAGCAGAAACATGACATCGCTTGTTTCCAAGGACCCGTGAATGTGAATGAGATTTCATGCAGAGAACGTTATAGATACCGGAATGTCCTTAATAGTCTTCCAAAGGCTATCCTGGCTTGTAAACTGCCTTCTGTTGCTATAAACTCATTTTAATGAGAGCCGCAGGTTTTCAATGGGATTCAAATTAGAGATATTTTGGAGGCCATATGTTCACTTTGCTTTTCGAACCAGCGACTTTAAACTGTACCCGGTTGCTTATTTCCCGGATAGCGACTTATCTACCGATATGCCGTCCGCAGTTATGTCCATCCTCCGGATGCAGGTTAAGCCAGTTAACAGTGTACTGAGGTCTATCTGCAGGAGCATCACCACGTCGAAAAACTGTTGTCATTCACGAATATAACGGTTGGTCAAGCGGCTAAGCGCGAGGCTCCCGGATGACTTCTAAAGTTCATCCCCTGGGCTTATCTTGTAGGGTCCATTGGTAACTCGCCTAGCTTTGACGCTAGCCCAATGCACTGTCACGCAATTGTTTTCTGGCGACAAATCCGAAATATGTCTTGATGCTCTTACGTTATCCAACCTGATGAGCAACCGTCTGGCTTAACAAGGGTGCTGGGACACTCATCCGTAAACGTCGGTCTAGAAATCCGTTTTGAGATACATGTGCCACAGCTTAACCGTTTGGTTTTGTGAGGATTGTTTAATATGGAGGTCGCTTTAGGTGGGTGATCTGCCAAGGGTCTTCACAGCTATGAAACTCATTATGGTATCCATTTTTAAGAGGCCAGTATTATGGAAAACAGCCTTACTCATCCCAAAGTGTGTCTTTGCCACTTCAATAGGCAGCCAGTGAATATCCCGTGAGGATAGCCTCCTCAAATGACCTCTTTTTCATATTTTCTTCCCCCTCTTGTCACAATGCACGGAATCCTCGATGGTCATGATTTATATTCCCCGTTATTTCAACCGCAGGCGGGCTTGTTTCAAGCATAGAAGTAATCTTAACGCGATCGGCACCAGTAACACCATGCAATGAATATCATGAACACGGGCGTACAAGCTTCACCAGACTCATGATCTCTACAAAATGATTTACACCCATACGACGGATAACGGAGTCGTGAATTTGCACTTTCGGGTTAACTTTTTCTCAATTTTTTTTGCCAGCCCAGGATAAGGGAAGGGATGCTGTGAAAAAATTGTTCCGAAGCCCCCCCCCTCTCCGTCCCATGCCTCTGGGTCAAAAGCTAAAACGTGTGCGCCTGCCCCAATAGGTTGCGTCAGGAAACGCAGTATTATCTCTAAACAATAATAATTGTTCAATATATTAAAATCTTTGTCCGTTGGGAAATCAACAGATGCAATGATTGTAAGTCTTCATCTATCCTTCTTAAAAGAAACAACTCAGGAAATCGGCGCTATGTACGAAGACTTAATATCATTAAGTCTATTGATTTCTCAATGAACAAAGATTATTTTAAATATTGAACAATTATAATTACTTAGAGAATAATACTGCGTTTTCTGACGCAACCTAAAGCGGAAGACACTCACACATTTTAGCCTTCGACAAAACTTTGGACTATAGCATGAGCTTAATTTTTTCCTTTAAATTTCACACTTTCTATATAACACGCCTGTGCATTGTTTCACAATAGTCAGAGTTTTTGTACGTTACTTTGCAGATAAGAGTGGAAATTGGATGTGCTTAGTTTCGGTATATTAATTTTAAGATAAAGTGGGCGTGTATACTGCTTTACTAGGAGTAAAAACACGCGTACGAGCATAAATGTAAAATATTCTTAGCCGTTATTTTAGCAGACAGATATATATATATATATATATATATATATATATATATATCACATTTTATAATACCTGACTTCAATATTAATTTTCCTTCGTTCACCACGTGAGTAACATTTTTTCAGTTTTTTTTACCTCTAAAACTCACATCTTGTGATGTTTATTACCATTCCTGCCAAGTTTCCTAATTTTATATCGTCTACCGCGGGCGGATATGTCACGCACTATTCTTCAGCTTCACAATGAATTTCGCATTGTTCATCACCCGAGTAGAATTTTCTCAGTTTTTCCTCTCGTACGCCAATCTTGCGATGTTTATTAACATTCCCGACAAGTTTCCTAATTTTCTCCCATTCATCAAAACAATTCAACGTACACCATAGCAGCGGTCGCAAGTCTCACCGTTACAAGATAACTTTCTAGAAAACTAACCAAAAACGCTGATAAAACTGTCAAACTTTTCTCCAGGGTACAAAGTTACGAAGAAAATAACAAAAAAAAAGTTCTTTCCCCACGAGATTAAAGATATTACTTCTTGACAGCATTTGTTAGAGGTGATAAAGCACGGCTGCAAAGCGGGGCCGAGCGGATAAAAAATCCCATTTTTCCTGAACGAGTTGGGATTTCTTAAAGAAATATGATCCGAAAAATCAAAGATCCTCGAGCGGGAGGATAGCAAAATCCCATTTTTTCTGAACGAGTTGGGATTTTTGAAAGAAATCTGATTTGAAAAAAAAGAGAGAGAATTTCGTACTGGAGGATAATATTAAAAAAACTACTTGGATTTACTGAAAAACACGGGATTTGATGAAAACATATCTCAAAGTAAGGTAAGATTTCATAAAGAACTAGAGCATTCTGAGAGCGCATACCTACTCCACGCAAGGCAATGTTAACGTAAAATTTAAATTGGTTATATAACCAGAATTTTTTTTTCATCATTACCAACATTTTGTCCTTTGTGCCTCTTGATTAGTCATTTTCTTGAAGATCCTTCCATAACTTTTTGCGTTATGTTCTGGCAATCACTACTTAAACGCACAATCGAGCTAGCCGATCATCACCACAAGTCATTAGCTCCGCCAATTAGGTTATGTGTTCGTCGGCTTTTTCTGTTTGTCTGTTATTCTCTCTGTCTATCATCTGTATAACTCAAAAAAGTTACGGACCGATTTTGATTAAATTTACAGGGATTGTTAGGTATGTTAGGAGAAACAGATGATTAACTTTTTAGGAAGATCTTTCCATCCGTTTGTTTGTTTTTCTGTCTGCCTTTTTTTTTTAGTGCCCTAACTTGAAAAGTAATGGACAGATTTTCATGAAATTACTCGAGTTGTTGGGTTTAGTACAGAAAGAAGTGAGTAATAAAAATTTTTGTGATGATCTGTTTGTGTTCGTTTGCTAGTCGCTGCATTTGATTTTATGATTGTTAGAGCAATAACTCAAAAAATCATGGTTGGATCAATATGATATTTTCAGGAATTGTTAGTTATGTTAAAAGACATTATTGATTAAATTTTGGCGATGATCGGTTAGTCCGTTAGGGTGTTTTACTAATGTTTGTTAATATGTTTGTTAGCGTAATAACTTAAAAATTATGGATGGATCTTTATGAAATTTTCAAGAGTTATAAAGTATGTATATACCATATTTTTACGTACCCCTTCTTTCAGAGGGGCCCCTCCCCAACAATGGTCTAGAGCCAACCACCTCCAATGCCCCAATATAAATACAGCTCTGCCCACATATTCGCGAGTGACAAATGCTTTCATGAATCTTATGCAAGACTAGCATGTAACTGATCTTTGCACTGCAAGAAATTTCTCTGCATTTTATTTTCAATTTACGTTACTGGCTACTTTCAGCAAAACGAGAAATTGAAGGCGAAAAAGTGATTTGAAACAGACGGCATATTCTCTTTGCCAAGGTAATTTGTTCAGGCTTAATTATTGCAGATAAAGATTTAGTGATTCATAAGCCAAAACGTCACTCCTATTGTTTCCTACTTCTGGGCATCACTTGCTTCTCTTTAAATTTGTAAAACTGCTAGTGTAAGAACTGAGTTTCAAAAATTGCATCCTGCAGATTCATTTCTGATTAATGACGAACAAGTCTTTGCTAAATAACCGTGTCTTGCAAACCTTAGGATAACACGTATCAAAGACGTCACGGGTTGGTAGAGTGAAACCTTGCTAAACAATAGGTACTTTTCTGGAACTTCAGACGAGAGCGTTGGTTTCGTCGCTCTGATTTGAGTACAATGTCCTGAACTCGAATCGAGCATCGTAGAGGCGGCAAAAACTCAATACTGTAACATAAAATGGTATTTTATTCCTCCTCAAGGGCATTCAAGTTATAAATAATTTCTAAAAGTTGGCCTGAACAAAAGCAGCACTTCTATAGACTATATAATGGTGTACATATAATATTTCTGGTAAGTTGAGCTTAGCTTATTTCTGTCACTTATTATTCCGGAAAATCTTTCTCATGCTGCTTAGAAGAAAAAAATTGGTTTTTCTCTAAACTCACTGAACATTCGACTTATGTTGAGCTTTTTTTGCCAGAAAACTGGCTTCGTTTATCTCTATTTGCGTTCTCTATTCACTTAGCCAGGAAATTCAGAGAATTATATTATCAAGGTAAAATACGGATTATGATGCTACAGGCGTCATGTTTTAAAACTAATTTGTCATCAGATCTCATTTTTTTTCGCGACAGAATATCTGATTTATTTCTTCGTCAACTAGCAGTACGTGTCCAATCGTCATTATGCTTAGAATATATAGCTGGTAGTAGACTGATCTACAGGCCCATTCCCAGAGAGCAGTCGGGGGTGACATACCAAACGGCCTTCACTGAGCTATCGCCATTAATCCACTATAT
>LQNS02001155.1:13950133-13970656 GCA_001587735.2 Parhyale hawaiensis
TGGAAACTTCTTAGGGAGAAAACAAGAAGAAGAAAAAACAATAAAGTCACGTAAGGAGATGATCACGCAAGCACAATTGAATGTTGCAGACATGCAAGGAGCTGCTAATGGGAGGAGCAAGCCTAAGCTCTCTCTGGGCGAGTACACATAGGGCTTGTCACGTGACCGGAGTTGGCGTTTGGAGTCCTTCAACTGGCTGAACTGCTCTCATGCAGTAAGACGAAGGCAGTGGTTAGCACATATAATTAAAGAAGATACAGACAGGCAGTTCTTCAATATCTATGTAAGAAAATCGTGTCTGAAGATTTATATCCCAGTGCTCACCCTGTATGCTATAGGGTCCTTTCTATGACAAAAGTCGTGCTATTTGAAGTTCAGAACATTGCAGCACCAGGCCGGGCTTAAACTAACTTACGGTGTTCTGTGTCACGTTTTCTGTTGAGTCAGAGAGAGCTAAAGAAAATCAAATTTCACCAGTAACTATCATTGTGGGGGATGTTTTATCTGACAGAACTAGCTAGTTACCAAGGCATTATACAGTATATGTATCATGGCTTTCATGTACTGTGCTTGGGACTTGCATGCCAACTATTTTACCTCCACACTAGTCATGAATCCAGGTCAACGAGTCAAATTACCTCATTTCATGGAAACTTCCAATTATCCCGAGTTTTAGCTCTCTCTTCGATAAGAATATTATAAAAAATTGGAGCAGTGTGCAAAGGCGATCGACATGTATGATGATAGCGTCAAAGTAATGGCTCCGTGGTGCCCTTGTCCAATTAAACCAAATAGCGTTACGACTAAATGCTTTGCACATTTGAGGCTACTTCACCAATTCAGCTTATTATAAACAAGGTGTTTGGCATGGTATCTCTCCACGTCCGCCCTGACTTTGCGTAATATAAGACCGTTGACTTTAATTTGTGTATCATTTCATCCTCACATTAGTCGCTCCAACGCTATTTAATGATATGAATCTTGCAGTGGACCCACCCACCTACTTTACGACACAGGAATGTATGTATGCATACATTTATATATGATAATTGCAGTGTTACCAATCATGATTTGCCATTCATGTTGAGTTGTGTATTGACATACTTGTCAGCATTAACGTAAATGTTTTCATTATTAATGACCCTGTCTTTGTTGTTTTAATAATGTCATTATGATAATTGAAAATAATCAGTTAAAATGTATAGATATATATGTATATACGCACACACAAATACACCATTTAAGTAACGTGACCTATTCTTTGTTTGCTATTAAAAGTCCTAACAAAAATTTATTTCAGCCAATTTTAGGTCATGTTGTTGTCCTTAGATTGAATTGCCGTCGTCCATAGCTGATACATAGCTACGAATTTGTGTTTCTTGTTAACAGACTCATTTCTTGCAGCACCGAGAACAGTTTACTTTTTGCTTGAGGCCGCCTGAGCAGTGGAGTGGAAATGATTTTCCAGATGTATGACGACAGACATGAGGAACCCATGCACGAGGGTGTTCCCACACAGGACAACGCGCATGGAAACAGCAAGTCGTGGAAGAAGAGAAGAACAGATGGAAAAAATATCAGTTTGAATAAAAGGGGGGAGGAAAACAAAGTGGGCACGAAAGACAGACGTCCCGAAGGCCTAGCTAATGGCTAAGGTAACTTCCAGGGTCCCCCTGGGGGTGCTGCTCCCCATAAAATCGGATCTGCGAACCTAAACTAACCTTATGGCCCCTGTGTGGTCTATGACCCAATATAACCTTCGGGTGCTGCAGCTGTAACCTTCAGGTGTTCGGTAATAACGTAACATGACCTTCGGGCGCTGCGGTAATAACCAGCAGATTCTGACTCTGCTTTGGCAGACTAGCCGGCACGTGTGACTGTCCCAACGGCCGATTGCGATCCCGTTACAGTGTACGGAGGATACGTCACCCTGCCTGTAACTTGATGTCAGTGTTGCAGTGTCTGCCTAGTTACTGCACGATGTCACTGCGTGGTAACTGTTCAGTGTAGCTCTACAGCACTACAGTTATTTTTTCGGGTTCTTCATTACCTAAGTTTTTTACTCGTTAGTACCTCAATTTTCTTTCTCTTTAGTACATAAATTTTTCAACTCTTTATTGCCTAAATTTTATACTTATTAGAAACTAATTTTTTCTGACTTTAGTTCAGTAAAACGTGCTAGTTCACGCGAGATAATAAAGCAGTGTGACCTACCACGAGAGCGTGAATTGGCATCATACTAAGATTAGCAGGTCACTAAAATGAAACGCGAAGAAGATTGTCTTAACTCATAGAAAATGTACGTTTGGGTACTTAAAGAAGAAGAAAATGTTACTGATACTGGTTACGTGCCAGATCAGCCGGACATGTGTTGTTTACATTCGATTTATAGGTCCAAAATAGGGATTTTTTTGTAGCTACTTTCATGATCCGAATAACTCTGATCATGACCATCATCATGATCACTGAAAACACAAGAACTGTGACTGATTTTGTAAACAAACGAGGGAGCCCATTATCGTTTTCAAAAAAAAACTTTCTATCGTATTTACGCGTAAGATGGTAGGAATTTTTATTTATTTATTTATTTTAAAGTCAATGCATAAGTGAAATACGTACGGTAGCAGTATTTGGCGCGTTCTGAACATGCACAGGCATGAAACTAACGAAACTACAATGCTGGAAGTCAATATTATCCATAATCGTAGCTAATAAACTAATTCAATTTATCCTTAAGCAAAACAAAAAAAAATAAACATGACGAACTTGCATTTCAAATTTTGAATTTCTGCTTGTTCAGCGACTGGAATTTTTAAGTTTTGATCACGCAATATCAGCCCTGGGTGGAAATCACGGTGCGATCAGTTTTCGCCACTGATCATAGTTGATTGCTCTCAGAATCCCGTCAAAAAGTGGTCACAAAAACGCACATATCAAGCGCTATCATTCACACGGTGTTCACAAAAAGATGCCTCAAGACGTTTCTATGGGGCGTGAACTGTAAGTCCATCGCGACCTGACATCTCACTTGACCCAAAACAATAGCGTGAACTACCACCTGTGTGAAGTGACCTCCCGTGAACTAGCACGTTCTACATAAGCCTACTATAGTTACCCATTTATTTTACCAGTTAGTACCTAAATTACACGTCACCTTTATGAAGACTGGCCGGCCCCACTTATAGCGTCAGAGGCAATTATTCGATGTCTACAGGGCAGCATAAGGAGTACGGTATCTGATGATCGCCTACAATTTTCCGACTGTTCGTACGAGACAGCCTCAATGGCCCACCTAACGCTGTCTCAAGTAGTCCGGAATCCCCAAAGTGGACTTTACCGAGGCAAGCGCCCCAACGAATGGGAATGGGAATTAACCCTATTTTTGACGAAATTAATAACCTGTCTCGTAGGAATAACCTGTCTCGTAGGAATAACCTGTCTCGTAGGAATAACCTGTCTCGTAGGAATAACACTATTAGAAGAGTTACATAGAAGTCACAGCGTGAGAAAAAGGGTTAACAGTGCTGACAAAAGCTACGGTTGGAGATCCCGGTAATGCCGGAGCCACACTGTCATAAACGCATGCCCAACTTTTGAATGGACGCTCAGCCCCCATGTGGTCCCGCGGTGCGCTGTAAAAAGCCCGTGTCATAGATACCGTCGCCCGAACGGCGTGCGAGCTATAAGTCCGGTCTTAAATTGGTGTGTATGATTTTCTAGTGTGACTGCGGCATAACATAAGCGGGCTGTTGTACCTAGTTTAATTGGAACTCTAATAAACCTAGCGAGTAGTCCACTACAGATATATGCATTTGAAATTTAAACAGATATATGTCTCTTAACTTTTACAAGCAGTACAAGTACGTAGCAATTTCTGTAACATTAGTGATCGGTGTAACTGCTGTGACAGACGTTACGCTTCAGTGTAACAACTTTAATGGTCAGTACCAGGTTGGGCTGCCTCGGTACAATTAAAGGCTTGCCCCCGTAGGAATACATTTTTTAAGACAAAGAACCCTAGGAGCAAAATAACACAGCCTGGTGTGAATAGGGTTAAAATATTTACCTTTTCTCACAGATCATCAAAATTTTATATGTTTGCAACACAAACATAGATATTCTTTGAACAAATTTTAACCTAGCATTCCTAACAATGAAATGAGCAAATGCCACTCTATAGAGGCACATCCGAAAGTATTCTGTTTAAAAGCTACGAAGAGTTAAAACTAATTCACTTCACAGCTGAGAAAAAGTTGCATTTCAGGCGCTTGTTTACACAGCGCAGTCGGTCTACAGTATATTGCAAGTACCGACGACAGTGGGCCAACTATCGAACAGTGAACTCTTAGATGTGCATTTAATTTACGGGGTGGCGAACTGTAATCCTAGGAGAGCAGCCAGAATGTAGAGAGAACGATATCCCATTACAGTCTCCTTACGTGGCGCCTCTTGCTGTCTACCTTTGGGGACACCTAATTAATGGAGTTAGTTTACGAAACGCAAGTTCTGTCCGAAGCAGAACTTATAGGTAGGATTACTGAAGGCTGTGTGCGTAGAAGTGAATCTCCTGGTTTCTTCGCGCAGGTTCGGCAATCCCTCCGCCAGTGCTTTCAACCATGCATGGAAGGAAGCCAGCGGGTGCCATTTTGAACATCTACTGCAACTATAACCCAATGTAACCCCAGTATTCCCAAACCTTTATGCATTCTGATTTTGAATTTGTATTTACCCGCTAGTGCAGTAAATCGCACTTGCTTAATTTCAAGTTTCTTTAACTTTTGAACGAAACACTTCGGACTGGCCTCTATAGAGTAACATACGCTCATTGCACTGCAAGGAACCCTAGGTTAAAATTTTTTTCGGAAAATTCCAGGGCATCCTGTAGATTTGCAAGATGAGCGTTTCCGGTCTACCGAGGTCCCTCCCTAAGTAGAAAATTAATAAGCAATTATGCGATATCCATACGGGTAGCATCAGTAATATCCAATAAATATCTACGATTATTCGATTGGCAGCTTAATGCTGCAGTTGACGTAACCAGTCCCAGGATGTTCTGGTGTAACCGCATTATTAAGTAACGCACAGTTTACTGGTTGGCAGCTTGGTTAGTTGGCCTTTCTGTCCTGATTGGAAGCATTTCATAGAAGAAAATTCATTAGCTAAACGGTAAAGGAGCCCTTGTCATTCCATTATTTTATCTTCAGGACTGATGACGTTTGAAGCACTTTCAAGCGGTAGCACAGATACAAGATTGTACTTCTTTTCCCACTGCGAATATGATTTTTCTCTCTGAGGTTATGATGAGGAAACTGAGTAAAATATGAAAAAAAGAGGAGGGGAAGTTCCTCCTCCTAATAAAACCACGAAGAAAAGTGGAGAAGACAAAAAAGTTGGCGTTGACTCAATTATTTTTGCCCGTCATTTTATGAGGGTTTGGGCTACTATAGTCTACCATTTTATGAAGGCAGTTCGGTAGTGGTCAAATTCCTCTACAGCGGGGCCAAGTCTATGGATATTTCTGAGATTTTGCTAGATGCAGTTAGTGGGCGGGGCTAAAATATGGGTCGAACAGAATCTCAGATATACGCATGGAATTGGCTACGCCATAGAGGAATTTGACCACGACAGAACCGCCTTCATAAAATGGTCAGACTATGGTGTTTCAATAACAACAACCAGCTGGTACCAGTGGAATTTCTCCAGACCAAAAGTGCAGTGCATTTATAGGTGCCCTAACAGTATCCCTGGCCGCCTCAGAAGTTGTTATTCGGTCTTAGCTGTTGGAGGCAGCCAAGAATTCAGTGAGGGCAGGGATCCATATCATGTACACGAAGTGTGAAAACATTTTTCAAGTCAGTCTGCTTATCTACGACGGGCGAAAAGCACAGCAGCTTCAAATTGACTCGTGTCGTTTTCCCGGTATAACGCTCAGGCGTACCAACACCGTGACCAGCAGAATTGTTTCATGAGGATATTAAAGAATGCTGGCGAAAACCTACAGCCCAAAGATTATCACAACATGACACGACATAGCAGACACCGAGCCAAGGACTTCCAGACACAACCTTGTCTTAGTCCGGAGCGGACACCGCAGACACACACGTTACTGTTGCCTCGACATCCTCGCTTTCGCTTGGTAACACCGGTCTATAGGGATAACTGCTCAACTGTAAACAAACTGTAACGGCCCTCCATGTAACAAAACTTACAGTTTTTGATAACTTACTTGTTGGTTACGCTGATGATGTTACTTTGCTGGCTGTTTGCGATAAGCCTAGTGATAGGTTGGAGATTTCAGAATACATTCAGCATGATTTGGAAGTGATTGATTCCTGGTGTTCTAGGTGGGGGATGAGGCTAAATGCGGGCAAGACTAAGACCATGCTCGTATCCAGATCACGTACAGTGAGACCTCCTTTCATGCACTCATACTGGATGGTGTGTCACTTCCTGTGGTTGATGACCTTGGTAATCTTGGTGGTCAATTTTGATCCAAAGTTGACGTTTGAGCCCCACATTCGTTCGGTTGCCTCAAGTGCATCACAGAAAATTGGTCTTATGAGGAGTACTTGGAGGGTGTTTGGCTCTGTAGAATTAACACGTCACTGCTTTAACTGCTATGTCCTACCTCTTCTGGAATACTGCTCCGTAGTTTGAGGTTCTTCTGCCGATTGTCATCTGAGTTTGATTGACAAAGAGGTTCGTCGATGTGTGTTGTCATCTGGCGTATCATCGCAGAGTTTGTGGGGTCTGCTTTCTGTATAATTGCCCTAGTCATCCACTGTCTATTTTCTTCCGGAGCCATTTGTTCGGGTGTGGTATACTCGACGTACTGGTGCTCGTCATGAGTTTACCTTTGAACCGTTACGATCCTATACGGGCCAGTATTCTCGTTCGTTTTTTCCATCGTGTGTGGATGTATGGAAGGGTCTTGATGGCTGTCTTCACTGGTGCGGGTATGATAGCAGCTTTAAACGATCTGTGCACAGAGCTATTTTGTGATCTCAGATCTTCTCTCTCTTTTTTTTCTTTTTTTCTTTTTTTCACTCGTTGGGCTGGTTCTTTGGGGGTTTGTCAACCTCATGGAGTTTCTCCGTTCCCACGTCACCAGTCTGGTGTGATTTAATAATAATAATAATAATAAACAGCTAAGTACCTAGCAATATGTATATACGTTCCCTGTCACTGTACAGCAGGATGAATTACTGTAGTGCAAATAAAGGAAACTATTGGGCATGAAACTTCACTGCTAACATGGTCAACTCTTTACTGTAACTGTGGACGCAATGCTGCTCACTGTGTAACTGCATCACCCATAATATTATTTTGGTTGTGACTCCATCCATTTATCTGTCTACACGTTACGCTTCCAGTACTGGGTATAGTAAAAGCTGCTGGGGTATCGTTGATACGGTTTCGAGAACAACAGTCGTCCGTTCTAACGTGAAAATTACTCCTCGCTGTATCAAGGAACATGGGTTCATATTTCGTAGCCATGTTGGTCATCAGTGGAGAGTGAAACATCAGTGAAAGAATTCGCACAGGTACGGTCTCATAAAATATACATATATTGCTCCAACACCTGATCAATAGTAGTAGGGTGCAGCAAGCCGAAATAAGAGACGTACACTAATCAAAACAATATAATGAAAACCATTGCGTGTTTATATACGTTTATCTACAATATAATAAAGACCGTTGTGTATCTATCTGTTGATTTATATGTTTATTTAATTATTAATTTGATTCTTTGTTTGTTGATCTGTCCATTTTTTGTCACGCTTCAAGACAACAAATGGGCAAAAATTAGGCCAGGTTGGAGACTGTGGTCATCCTATCAAGCTTCATTGAAAACTGATAGGTAGAAATAGAACAGGTTGCAGATGATGGCTAACGTATATCTGAATGCAGTTCTTGCTTTGCCCACGTTGAAATAGAATCAATAATGATACAGACAGCTTCTTTGAACACTCTCAAATGCATCGCGATTTGTAATCTCTTCTGAAGTTTCCTTCATCCAAACTTCAGCTGCTCTCAGTTCACGCTGATGCTTTATAATTGTCAACACAATCAAGGGGAGGGAGCATGTGTCAATATATTCTTCAGCGGTCAGCAGGCGGGTGAAGAACACGAGAATTTCTTGGCAGCAAGTAATTATTTCCAATTTGGGTTCTCCATCATCAGAACAACTTTTCGCTTGAGCAAAAAACTCCCGACTTATATGACAACATCGCGTATCTTGATTACATAGCTTAATCTTTATAAGGAGAGATAGCGATTGCAATGGGGCAGTGCTTCCTAAATAAGCAAACTAATAACAAAATTATGATAAACGGAGCAGTATTATCACAAATTCGTTGCCGTCAGTTTTACGGCCAGGTACACTTATATACTTACATATCTGTATGTATTGTGTCACGCTCTTAACGAAATAGGTGAAAAATAGGCCAGGTTGCGGATTTTGCATTTAAGAAGTTGCGCTTCGATGGAAATCGATGAGAGAAATAGGATCAGGCTGCAGAAAATGGCCACAGCTCAAACTCTTTTATACTTTAATTGAATGCGCATCCTGCTCAGCAACGTTGAAATCCAACGAAGGTATTTATATAGCTTCTCTCATTGCTGTCATGGACTTTGATTTACATTACTTCCCCCACACACCGAAGCAATACAGCAGTTGTTCTCAGGTCACGACGTACAAATTGAGTAAACGTGTTGGGACAAGTGAATATTTCACAGAACAAAAGCAATGTTTTTTCAGTGATATCTCAGACCCGTACCATTCTAATTTTCCCTTAACAAATACGAAAGGAACCTGTGGAAATTCTACAGAATGAAAGCGTTGTTCCTCAATTATGATGCTCTCGGACCAGTATCATGCATATGAAAGATGAAAAATGTTCCAAGTAAGGCAGTGAACCTTTTACTTTCGACCTGCGAGCAGTAGCAGTTTCAATTTGAACTTAACTTCTTTTCTTATTGATCTCTCCTCAGGTCGTATCATGGATACTCTAATTTTCCCCTATTTAATGCTGATGAAAGCATCACAGTCGTAATAAGTAGTTCACGGAGGGAAAAGATAGACTAAAGTGCCCGCGCTGTCAATAATGACAGCGAAGAATTTGTGCACACCCGTCTTGTGTTGCCTGTAGCATCATCACAAAGATATTAAGGCAGAGCATTACATCTATAAAAGGGAGCTCCCTGTTTAGTAGTACCGCGTGTTGACGAGACATTTACTTTATGATTTCTCAGGTTATTACCTATTTAGGGTAGATGGTTGAGCTCCCTTCTATACATGTAAGGCTCTTATTAACTTCCTTGTGTAAAATGCTGCGCGACTGCCAACTTGAATTAGGGAACCGTAGGTACCGATAAGCGTGCAAGGCTGAACAAAACCAGGCTTTCTTTTGGTGATACGCAAAAAAGCGATGTTTTTGCACGAAGTCAATATTGCTTCTAATAAATACAGACCTCTGTATCCAAGATACTCGAGGATGGCATGTAACTCAGATTGAAAAGATTTCCTCAAGAGATAACTTACTCTGTTGAAAGAACCCAAAATAAGTGGAGAAAATAATTTGCTGCCGAGAAATCATCGTGGTCTTTACGCGCCTGCTGACTGCTCAAGAAGATCTTACTAGTTGCCTCGATAATTACCAAAATAAAAAATGAGAGTATCAGCTGAAGCTTGAATGAAGGAAATCTCAGATGAGAGTACACAACACGATGGAAGAGATTGTTTAGAGAAGCTGTATGCATCTACATCGAGTGGACTACAACATTGTCAAAGAAAGACAGGAATCAGACATACGGTTCGAGTGCCATCATCTGCAACCTGGTATATTTTCTGCCTGTCAGTTTTTTATGAAGCTTGACAGGATGACCACAGTCTTCAAGCAGATGAATTCACTTATGAAACCAGGAAGACCAGAGCTAATTTTTGCCTATTCCGTTATGAGCGTGACACGAAACCTATAAATAAAAATATAAATATATAAACACATGACGGTCATTCTTAGTATTAGATGATCATGGAAGCACAGGAGCTGATAAAAGCATCACGGTCGTACTACGTAACTAACGGAGGGACAAGCAGAATTATTACATAGGTGATCAACGAAGCACAAGAGAAGCTATTTTTGAAAGCGTAGTAATCAGTTTTCCGGCTGGCATTCTTCTTTTCACGAAGCAGTTTTTGCTCGAGAGCAAAAAAAAAAAAATGGATGTGCTGAAGAATTATCATAGCATGTGCAAGATACGCTGCGGGGAATTTAATTAAATTCACTGATGCTTCTCTGCCTGCTTATATAAACTGATTGCTTTCGTGGGACTTCTAAGGGAAGACAGGAGTGCGCTGCCTAAGCGAAAAAAGACCAAGAGCTCTTATCTCTAATGACAATTCAAGTTGGCCGTTTTAGCGCATCATTCAAGAGCATATTATTAGCAACAGTATGATCAATGGAGAAGAGTTGTCTCAAATTCTTCGCTATCATTTTTGGCAGCGCGGGCACTCTAGTTGTAGTATCATAATTACCNAAAAAGACCAAGAGCTCTAATCTCAAATGACAATTCAAGTTGGCCGTTTTAGCGCATCATTCAAGAGCATATTATTAGCAACAGTATGATCAATGGAGAAGAGTTGTCTCAAATTCTTCGCTATCATTTTTGGCAGCGCGGGCTCTCTAGTTGTATTATCATAAAACAGAGCTATAATTACCATACACGTGTGGCTATCACGTCGTAAGATGAGTAAACTTCGTCATGCTGTCCTGAATCTCAATGTACGGAAGCCGTACGACACGATTTACAGCACTACTAACACAGCAGAGCTAAACTTCACTGCCCGTTTTGTATGCACCAAATAGGCACTGGGACCCCGTTTTCTGTGCAGCCAATTGCCACTGGGACCCCGTTTTCTGTGCAGCCAACAGCCACTGGGACCCCGTTTTCTGTGCAGCCAATAGCCACTGGGACCCCGTTTTCTGTGCAGCCAATAGCCACTGGGACCCCGTTTTCTGTGCAGCCAACAGCCACTGGGACCCCGTTTTCTGTGCAGCCAACAGCCACTGGGACCCCGTTTTCTGTGCAGCCAACAGCCACTGGAACCCCGTTTTCTGTGCAGCCAATAGCCACTGGAACATCGTTTTCCATGCGCCCAATAGCCACAAAGGTGCTGTTTTCTAGACACCGACTAGCGACAGAGGCGTTTTCTAGGCACCGAAAAGCCTCAAAGGCGCCGTTTTCTATACACCCAATAGCCACAGAGGCGCCGGTTCCAAGCCACCAATAACCGATACCGCCCGTCACTCCCAGGATTCCAATTCAGTCTGCCCATTTAGCTGCAGCCGATACCTGGAGTGTCGGTGGATCATCCAAAAATACTTTCGCCAACTGCATCTTCCTTTACGCCAGGTAAATTCTCTACATGATCGTTATCGTGACATAAGAAATTGTTACGATCCCTGTGGAAATGAGTGTGCTTGAAATAAATGTCAAATGGAGATTTCGAAAGCAGCGTTAAGTGATCGTAAGGATTTCAAAGGTCGGAACAGGAAATTTACTTTCGGAAATGAGACCTTCGACGGAAGGTCTTAGGGACAAAAAAAGTGTTGAGCGAGTGATTTTTGGAGAGATACATTCTGAAATTTCGGGGATGCGTCGAACTGAGTGCATTATAAAATAAAACAAATAATAGGTAAAATATTTTTTGTTCCTACATCGAACATATTTGCTACGTCAGTTAAGTATTGAGGAAGTTAAGCTTTTGTTAACATAATTTCTCACTAATAAAGAGTAGCATCTAATTATACATACCTACATAAACTTCTGAATGACTTTCAACTTGCACAAATTATAGATATTTAAACTTTTGTATGAATTTTAGCTTGCACAAATTATAGATATTTAAACTTTTGTATGAATTTCAGCTTGCACAACGGTATACGATTAAAATATACATATAATTACACCTAGTACACAAGATTTTTGATTCCCAGAGTATATAATATACACAGGGGTGTAAAAAGACCTAAGGAAAACTTTGTCGAGAGAGAGTAAAATTGAACACAAGTTTGCATTTAAATAATAAATTTGTATGGTAATACTTCACATGATCTTAGAAGGTCATATAGTAATATAATTAACAATAGCCCAATAATAATATAGAATATGAGTAATATTATTGAAAGACGGTAAATTGTAGTTCATTTTAAGCGTTTGATTTATATGGTAGTTATTCAAATGCTCTTCGAAGTCATATAGTCCAGGAATGGAGTCCAACTTACTTGGCGAAGTGATACGTTTAAAGCAAGCTAGGGAACTGTAATTCGAAGATTTTTCTTAAATTCTCAAAGTTTTAGAAGCCCTTATAATAAAACGGGAAAAATTGGGCACAGTGTTACTAAGTTAAGCACTGCAGTGTAGAAAACAGGCCAAAAATGCGTAAATTTCCTAACGTGAATAACGCAAAGTAAAACAAATTCATAAAAATTGAACACATCAACTAAAACATACGCAGTGTATTTTACTTTAATTACATAAAGTAAAAAATTAAATTTATAAGAAAAGAAAGGTAAAAATACACAATTTTCTTTGCCTTCATAATATGAGCTTAAAAGGTCACAGGGTACAAATTACACAATTTTTTACCCCAGTAAAATAAGATTGAAATAATATTAATTAACAAATACATACGCTCAATTTGCACATGTTTCTTTGCCCTGATAATATGCACAAAAAAATAAAAAACAGGCTTAAAATACACAATTTGCTCTACCCTAAAAAATAAAATATGTAGCAGTTAAAACTGTCTTCAACTCAAACACAGGTAAAAAGAAAGATAATTCTACTCACCTACACAAGATGGTGCTGCAGCGAAGTGTGACAATTATTGAGATGACTTATTGTCGCTGTGACTGACAAGAGTTGCATATCTTCTTGGGACCAGCGCTGTGTATTCAAAATGGCAGAAACGTTTCCGTTCGATATGGGAAGCAACTTACTGAAGATAACGAACACAAATTTTCCCTGCTGATTTAAAGATTTTCACATATTTCTCTCAAGAAAATTTCATCAATTTATTTTGACTTTTTTACTTGAAACTTTCATTGTTTTGATAGGGTTGACTAAGTTCATTAAAATAAATAACCAGCATCCAATTTTCAATTGCCCCGAGTTGAAATTTTGAAAACGCTAATAACGGTAAATACACAGAAGTCAATTTTTAAGGTTCACTAGTTTTCTAGACCAGCTATGACAATAAAAATAAAATAGTTTTATGTATGGAATAAACAATTATTTCAATCGATATGTGTTGCATAAATTTTTGCCGCTACGGAAATTGTTTAGCACGTACTAAACTCTTTTTTTCTGCTCTATAATTTCCTGGAAACAGATAAAAAGAATGAATATTAATACTAGAATAATGGCAAAACATATATTAAACTTTAATCAAATTAAAACAATTTACGATGGTGTGCGGTTCACTGCAGTGAACAATCTTAGTATAAAAAGGAAGCGCAGATCATGTAGGAAGTCGTGTTCTTCTCCTAGTTTAAGCCTCCTCCCTAGAATGTCAAGAGAAACGGGAACCCATGTACGAGTCAAGGCGCATGGGAACAGCAAGTCGGGAAAGAAGAGGAAGAACTGAACAAAGTATCATCAGTAGAAGCCTGAAGATGGAAAGAAAGCAAAGGAGGCACGAAAGACAGACGCCCCGAATGCCTAGGTAATGGCTTAGGTAACCTATACAATCCCTACCCCCCCCCCTTGGGTCCGTTGCCCCCCATTAAAAGAGCTATGCCACATCCTATGCCATCTGAGAGAAAATACAGAACAGGGGCTATTAGTAAGAGTCGTAACAGGAAAATCTGTTCAACAGAAAAACAGGAAGCCTAACTAAGGCTAAGCTAACCTATGAGATTCCTTTCCGCGTAACATAGGCTAGGTGAACCTAATCTTATGAGCTGCCGTTCATCCTGTGCCTTTTTGTGGCAATACCACTCCTTGTAAGATGGGTGAACCAATTTCCGCTATCTAACATTGTTGGTGTGATCTGTGACCCCTCCTGTGACCCCTGGCGGCACTACTCACAAGTCACAACAACGAACGAACGAGCCTCACTAACTTAGCTCCTATGGCTGAGGATCCATCTGGAATCGACTTAGCGAGTAAAATAACACTAAGGAAAATAACTGTCATTTTAAGTTTCCTCCAGGCCGGATATCACCTCCTACATGGATATGAGAAACTGTGTTTATCATCCCAAGCCCCTCTCCCCCGCCCATCCCGACACAAGAGGCACTATAATAAATTAAGAAGCGGCAATATACGCCCAAGACACACAAAGAGCGGCCATGCATAACCTTAATATCGTGACAAGGTGGAGAAGCAGGACTTCCAGAGAGGCTATCACGGCAGTCTTATCGTCGCCATATCGTCGACTTAAGAAGCTTTCCCAGAAACATTACGGTGAATGAAAGCAGATAAGTTTGCAAGTTAAAAAAGACCTAGTGTGAACTTTCATTAAATATTTAGGTACAATATTAACTAAATAGGAATTATATGCAGTAAGTAGGTTTTATACGCATCGATAATTTCTTAAAGAGAGTAGTTTAAGCCATCGTTTACACTACAAAGGCGACTTCACAGAGGAAAAAAGAAGGGACAATAGTACGGCGATAGAAACATGAAACCCATGCACGAGGGTGCTCCCACACAAGACCAACACGCACGGGAGCAGCAAGTCAGCAAAGAAGAGGAAGAACAGAACAATGCAATATTAGTACGAGTATGGAAACGGAAGGAAGCAAAGTGGGAAAGTAGAAAAAGCGTCCCGAAAGCCTAACTAAGGCTAAGGTAACTTAGAGCCCCTCCCTCCCCCTTCAGGGGATGTAGCTTCCTAGCCATCTTATGTTATGAGGAGTAGGTATCATATGCACTGAATAGGTAGTATTAGTACAACTTAGGCATTATGGCCATTAAAAAGGCAATATACGCGTTAAATATGAAACTTATACATTAAATAGCTACTAGATTGTAACTACATTTCTCCTTTAACATCTGCTGCGGCCATGCGAAAGAGAGGTTGTAAGGGTAACAGTGTCAGCTTCTCCTCGAGTGTCCGAGACCTGCTAGCACTGTCTGTTCGGAGCTCAGTGCCTGTCAGACTGTTGTCACATGAGGTTGTGCCATTTTGCGCACTGCGCGCTGCCGCGAGGGCAGAAGTTTGTTTCGCCGACATAAAAATAACATTGCCGTATCAAAAATATAATAAACTGAGACTACGAGGCTGAGTTAAACCGAGCTCATTAGCTTTGACTTATCGAAACTTAAGTCATGGGCGTTGGTTTCGCTGCTTTGGATCAAGCTCCATACATTGAGTCATAATCGAATGCATCTGTGAAAGCTGAAAACTCAAACCTACTCCGCAATGACATTTTTTCAGTCTCAAGAGCAATCGGACCGCAGCTAACACTTGCAACGCCATCCGAAAGGGCGAAACCAACGGTCATCTCTGAAATTCCTAACAGGTTAAAGCTCATGAGCTTAACTTAAAAGGTAATACGATATCACTATTACTAGTGCATCAACAGCAATAGTATTATTAGCAACAGTATTCTTTTATATGCTTACGAGCAATAAAGGTTTATTTTATGCGGTACCTAACAGGTTAACTTGGACTTAATATGTCAATCTATGACGCCTTGACCTTTTCACTCTGTCTGTACCAGGTTGTGCTGCCTCGCTACAACGACTTTTTCCCCCGTAGGAATACAATAGGATAAAAAACCCTTGTAGCAAAATAACACAGCCTGGTGTGAATAGGGTTAACGCAGAAAATACTACTTTTGGGGACATTTATTTTTGAAACCTAGTGGACCCGTGCGTAAAAAAAAAAAACGGCAAATAATCGATATGTTTGCTTCATAGCCTATGGGCCGGTACGGATCTTCTCTTCTCTCACTTGCTTCTTCATTTTCTTATATATCCTTTGTGGTGCTCGCATCCTTAGGTCCTCTCTTCACTGACTTGCCGTTTCCCAATTTTCTCGCTCACGCTTACCAGCAGCTCTTATTCCCTTCTGTAACCTTGCTGCTTCAAGCCTTTCTTGACACTGTGTCGCAGAGACTCTTCATCTCTCTCCATTGGTAGCACGTCTTTGTTCTTGAGACTGTAGCAATCTCGTTCTTCTTTTACATTCCCTATCCTCCAGTATCCTTCTTCTTAAACGTCTTCTATAGTGAGAGGCAAAAGTAAAATTTTGAGTAAAACACTGCAATGAAGTTAAATGCAACTCCAGTCAGCTTATATGCAATATATGCAATGTGAGCGCACCGTAGCCATGATACTGGCTAACTAACTCAAATATCTGCTTCTTTCAAGGGCTGAATTTTTGGCCTATCTATCAAGCGAAAACTGCTCCGTCAAAGAAAAACAGTAAGCTAGAAGAAATAATTGTCTACTGCCCGTTAAAAGACGTGAGTTCTTCGTTGATCATCTACCGAATTTATACGTCGTGACCTGAAAGAAAAAACTTATAAAATCAGTTTCAAGACGCTGCAAATATATTGTTTCGATTTCAAGAAGTGTTTTAAGCAAGAAGTGCCTTCAGATAAAGGTATAAGTATCCAACTTTCGCCATCTGCTGCAACATAGGTATGGTCATCGAGCTCTATGAAAACGTAAATTACAAAATCTGCAACCTGGCCTATTTTTCACCTATGTCATTAAAATGTGAGCACGAAATAAATAAAGACATAAATACACGAAGTGTTTTATTATATTAGGATTATAAAGTCAGTTTAAGCCTACCCAGCCCCAGCACAGGTGTTCCAAGAGAGAAAGAGGAAGGGATCAAGAGTATGTCGATAGAAATGTGGAACTCATGCATGAGGGTGATCCCACACGGAATATTAATGGGCACGTCAACAGCAAGTGGGAAAAAAACGAAAGAACAAAATGAAGCATCAGCAGTAGGAGTACGGGAATGGAAGGGCAAAAATGGGCATGAAAGACATCCTAAGTAACTTAGTAGGGCACGATGGAGACGCAACACTCCATACCAATGCGTGGGTGCACCTAACTAACACTCGCGGTGTTTCTAAATAACCAAAGAATGAGATCACTAGCCTAGCTAACCCATAACTCACAATGTCCCAGTAACCCTAGCACAGGTAACTAATAACACACATAACCCATGGTACAGGTAACTAATAACACATATAACCCATAGCACAGTAATCCATTACTCTGGTCTCCCATTACACAGATAACCCATAGCATAGGTAACCCATAATACAGATAACCCATAGCACAGGTAGCTCATGCTCCTGACATAGGCTACAACAGCGGTAGCGCATAACATAGGTAACCCATAACCCAGGTAATCCTGAACGTCTCAGGTAACTCATAATATTAGGAGTAACTCATGCCACGGGTAACTTGAACCAGGTAATTCAAACCAGAAGTAATCTATAACTCAAATGACACACAATGTCATAGGTAGCCCATATAATTCGTAACACAGGTAACCCACACTGTTACCAGTAACAGCACCAGACAACCTCTCAAGTTATACACAGGCTCAGGTGTATCGTTCACAAGAGCCGCAGCCTCGCCCACCACTGGGACAGTGTTTACTCGGAGCCCGAAAGAAAATAGCCGCCGTTTTCTAAGGTTAGCTAACAATAAAAACTTTACTAGGAGCATCTGCTCGTCCCAAGGTCAATAAAAAGAAGTATTGCTATGGACGAGCGGCCTGGCAGATGGGGACCAGCGCCAGCCTGATATTTCTGCCATAGGATATCTGGCAGGAAGATACACAACTTTGTTATCTTGTGAGTGCAGAGCGAAGCGCCACCTGGCAGAGAGGTGATGCTTAGCCAGAAAGTACACTTGAATATTTACGCGTCTGACAGTGGAGATTGCTAATTTTTTAGGAGGGGGGTGGGGGAATGGGAGTCTCAACAGTTTACTACAATGCAGGAAAAGCGTCATTCTATCGGCAACAGTAAGACGGGCGTGTGTGTCCGGAGTACATCGTCGGAAATGATTTCTGTTCGGGTCCGAGAGTACAGGGCATGTTACAAACTGTTGCCGCGTTATGTTGTGTTACTCTGCCGAGTGCGGGTCACCGTGAAGACTCGACTTTTCAGGATAGAAGGATGAGCTCTTTTGTATACAGGGCGGCTATGGCACAAGTAATCTTGCAATAACACCACGACTGGCGGAGCAGCCACAGCGTGTACTTGTCTTACTTTTAAGTCGCCTTTGCTCGCTGTTATAGTGTCAGCGTGGCCGATTGGAGGTCCCCGGTTTAAGTCCAGAGTTGACGCCTAGAATTTCTATACGGTATGCAGTAGTTAGTTATGATCAACAAGTTCAAGCCTCCGCTTCTGAGCAAAGGGATATCACAGAGGAAAGAGCAAGGGACATATAGTATGCCGATAAAAGCGGGAACCCATGCACGAAGGTGTTCTATACGATATATATAAATATCATAAATAATAATACACATTTTCTTTGTGAGGAAACTATTGGTCGGGCAGCCGCAAGAGACTGGCCGGATATGAGTCCGTGCAGCAGCACGTAAGAATGTCTCATCTCAAAATTATGACAACACTCAATGTTTACTGGTACTCTGACGGCTACTACCCGGGCTATGTAGGCAGAAACGTTTGTTTCACAGTGGTGACCCGTTACTCGTGCGGCCATCTACTCGAATGACCGTTGCCCGAATGGCAAGACACTCGAATGACCCATTACTTGAATACCCTTACCCGATAACCTGTCATTCTACTACCCGTTACTCAACAGCCTGTTACTTGGCAATCTATATAGCCTGACAATCTGTTACTCGACAATATGTTACTTGAACAACCTGTTACTCGAATGATCTCTTACTGAAACAATCTCTTACTCAAACAATCTCTTACTCAAACAATCTGGTACTCAAACAATCTGTTACTCAAACAATCTGTTATTCAAACAATCTGTTATTCAAACAATCTGTTATTCAAACAATCTGTTATTCAAACAATCTGTTATTCAAACAATCTGTTATTCAAAGAATCTGTTATTCAAACAATCTGTTACTCAAACAATCTGTTACTCAAACAATCTGTTACTCAAACAATATGCAACTCAAACAATCTGTAACTCAAACGACCTATTACTCGAACTTCCTATTACTCAAACGATCAATCACTCATACAATCTGTTTTCTAATGACCTGTTACGCACATCCATGTGCTACTCAGACAACCTTTTCCTCGACAGTGTTACTCGTAAATCTGTTACACGACAGTCAAACGACTTGCTAAGCATACATCATGCTGTTCAAGCGATCGTAACTCGAATTACACTAGCGAACCTGACTATGTAATTCTACAAGGAACCATTAGCGCCCCCGGGTGGTCGCTGCAGTCGGTGATGAAACAACACTTCTATATTCGGCAGTTATGGGAATCTTAACATCGGCAACGCTACGTCGTCCACAACTTGACTCGCGAGGCATATAAGTTTGATATTCGAGGCAGGTGCAACACGTTTCTCTCATAAGGTCAAAACGAGCTAAGACGAATCGTGCCCAAAATTTAATGCTGTGATCTGCAAGCCCTACTCCCTGCATGGATAACGAAAGAAAATCTTGGCCCTTTGTGGTCATTTGAAGATAAAAGCGAACAATTTGACACCATTTGCATCTGGAAAATGGGGAAGGAAGGAAGAAAGGACAAGGCCTGGGTACGGAATATAGCTCGGCTTCTCGAGAGGAGCACTTTAGAGAAATCTGCATGGCTTGAATTTGAATGCCGTGTTACGGGACTGGAAGAAATCTGCTGACTCAAGTAAATTTAATAGAGCTGAATTGAATTTGAGAAACGTAATCGGGTGCGTTATAAATGGTGAGACGGAACTTTTGGAACCACATAAATGACCTAAATTTCAAATTGGTTGCAGCATTACAATATTGAAGAACGCTGACTATGTTAATAATGTAACATACATATACATACTTGGATTTGATTTATGATTCCTCAGGAGGCAGAGAATAGGCTAAAAGTTAAGATTAGTTATATCTGAATCGGATTCATGACCTCTCAGGAAGTAGAAGATAAACCGAAGGGTTAGGTTAGATAGATTTGAACTATAGACTCATTACCTTAATTTAGGAGGTAGAAGATCGACTAAAGAGTTAGGTAAGTTAGATCTAAAGAGATATTCTGACCCCTGAGAGGGAAGAGAGTGGGCCAAAGAATGAGCTAGTTCCCCCCCCCCCTCCCAGCAGAAGGCCGCCGTTAATTATACTAGTGCACCAAACGCAACTCTTTTGGTGAATAAGTCCTAAGAATATATATTTTAAAACATCTCAGCCCAACAAAAGGGCTTATATGAACCGAGTGCAACCCTTTTGTTGAATAAGTCATAAAAATATATATTTGAAAATATCTCAGCTTAACAAAAGGGTTGATAGTCTAGATGAGACGTAATTAAGTGACATCACCCGTAGCACCGTTGAAA
>LQNS02001155.1:13982483-14004648 GCA_001587735.2 Parhyale hawaiensis
GCGATTTCACAGGGGGTCCGTGTGCTTCAGGGCGATTTCACAGGGGGTCCGTGTGGTTCAGGGCAATTTCACAGGGGGTCCGTGTGCTTCAGGGCGATTTCACAGGGGGTCCGTGTGCTTCAGGGCGATTTCACAGGGGGTCCGTGTGGTTCAGGGCGATTTCACAAGGGGTCCGTAGAAAACTGAACTTTGGGAGCCACCGCCTTAAGGAGATGCTGAGGCCTTCTCAGCTGTCTTGAATTTAAGGATGCAGTCAATAGGTTCTTCGTAAAGAGTTCTCAGTTTAACTAACTGAATGGAAGAGGTTCTCAGTGGTTTCGGGATGGATTCAACATTGGCTACGGAGAGATTGTGGGGACTTGAAGAACACGGTTCCAACTTTGCGTTAGGGAGAGGTTGACGTCCCCTCAATTGTTGCCGTTTGCAGGGGTGCGGTTTCTGAGTATGTTTTATGGAGAGGTTCACGTTTTTTCAGTTCTACTGGAATAGATGCGAATTTTTAGTATGGAAAAATTTTTGCCTCCTGAAATCAGAGTCAGTTATAGGATGTCTGTTTCGTTACATGACGCTTATACTCAGAGCTGAGTACCGCTTCAAGATCGTCAGAGGACGTCTACTGTTCCCTGCTGTGTCAGTTCTGAAGCCTACAGCTGCATTGAGACAGAGTAGTTTAGATACAGTAGCTGGCAGTAGACGGACCACCAGGTCCACTCCCAGAGAGAAGTCTAGTCGGAGGAAGTTGGATTCTTCCCTGTCACGTGTGTAGTGAAGACTACCGACAACAATACGTATTACGTAAAGCAATTACAGGACGTCCGTCTAGCGACAGTATTTCGAGTTACCGCCAACACCGGACTCACCAAAGTTTCCCCTTATATATTTACTATAGCGGCACCTGTTTCACGTCAGGCGTATTTACCTTGACTGTGTTCGCTAAAGTGCACTCGAGTGTAACGCTGTAATCCGCTCAGCAGCTCCCCAGTCAGCAGCTGCAGCACCGTGCAGCATTAGTGCTGTGTACGGAGCGGAGAAGTGAACTGTGAAATTGCTACTGCTTTGCACCGAGCCTCTTCCCGAAAGTGTTTTTAACCCTATTCATACCAGGCTGTGTTATTTTGCTACAACGGTTGTTTGTCCTGTTGTTGTCCAGGAAAAAAGGTTGTTGTAGCGAGGGAGTATATAGCTTGAGTAACATAGGCAATATGGGTTAAGTTAAGGGTTTAAATTAAATGGGTTAATTTAATGGGTTAATTAAATTCGTTCTTTTAAGGAATTTATTAAATGGGTTTAGTTAATTGTTAAATTCAATGGGTTCATTAACAAGGTTCATTAAATGGATTAATTCAATGTCTTGATTTAATTTGATAATTTAATGGCTAATTGAGAAGTTGACTTAATAGGTAATTTAATGGTTGCTTTAATGAGTTGAAATAACACTTGGAATAGACTAGAATTCTGTTACAAAATATTTAATAAAGGGAACAAAACTACATCTCGTGTGTACACTGATGACGCTCTTGAAAGTAAGGTTAAGAACTTGACCAGTTCTTTGTTCAGTGGGAAAGACTGGAACTTTCAGCAGAATTCGGCCCCGGCACACAAAGTAAAAGTCTCTCAGCGGTGGGTCTTCCAGAATGTTCCTGACTTCATCAAGGCTGATGATTGGCCGTCTGGGAGTCCAGACTTGAATCCTTTTATATTACAATCTGCGGTCAGTACTAGAGAACATGGCTTGATCGAAACAACACACGAATCTCAACTCACTTAAGCGCTCTACCGTTTTGCTACGGTGGTCAAACTTTCTTTTCTTTTCATGTTGAATAAGTTCCAGAACTTTCCACTGGAAGTGATTATTTTTTATATTATAATTTTTGTTCCGAACGTGTACCATTATCTATGGCTAGACTATATGTATACAATGCAAATCAGTTTTTCAAACAAGTGTATTGGTTAAAACATGTTAATGTAGTATGGTGGTGCCTTTAGCGCTGAAGGTCAGACTCGATGCAATTCCAAAACATAATTTACCGGATAGTTAATTTTTTGGTCGGACAACTTGCATCTTAATGCGACACTTCTGAACAGATGTTATCGCCTGTATAAATCGTATGTACAAGAAGTGCTTGTTTTGAGAATACTGTACAAACGGCGAAATGTCTTGCGAGACGTCCTACTTACTTTAGAAAATAAACCGCCAAATGCTCTGCGGGACGACCAGAATATTGTAGAAAAAGCCCACGAAATATGCTGCGGGAAGACCAAAATGCTTTAAAAATAGACCACAAAATGTCCTGCGCAAAGTCCAAATGCTTCAAGAAACAGACCACAAAATGACTATCTCTTCTATCTCAGGCAAAGTAACTAGTTAAAAGGCTTTAGTTACGCGGGTCTTCTAGCAGAATACTTTGTCGCCTAGAAACTAAGGACGTACAATGACTTCTGGAGCGGCCAGCAATTTTGCTTGGGGTCACTGCGCCTCTTCAACGTGTCTAACAAGTTTGGTAAACCAGTTGCGAAAATTACGGGGCTCAGACACTCTCGCTGTTCCCAATACAGCCTCACTTTTGCTTCCGATACAGCAGTCTGTGATTAATAGATGTTTCTTCCAGTCGGAAATTTAACTGCGGTTTCTACGGAAGAGTAGATTGATGCTTCATTCACGCACGGATCCGTAACATATTTACGAAGTGTGAAAACATGATCCAAGTCGGTAATTTGATAGCTAACAGAAGTTTAAAACCGACACCTGAAGTTCTTGAGATCGTATCATGAATACGTCAAACCTTTAGCTATGCACTGTAGGTTTTGCCTTACGGTAACGATGCATTAAGTGATTCATTACTTTGTCTCAGGAATACCTCTGCACCGCTTCATGTACCACTATATAGAATGTAAATAGTGTTGGAAACTACACATAAGATGTCATGTATACAATTAACATATATGTATCCTATGCAAGGAGCTTGTATTGAAGCTCCTTGATCCTATGCCATTGCATTCTGTGGAAGCTTCCATTGTAGCGAGACAGTGCTATATTCTAAGATTGGATTGTGTGAATTGTAACTTCACCTACAATACCTACTATATTAGCATTATCTTAGAGATATCCTTTATATCATTTGTTCTAGAACGATTGTTCCCCAACATATCTGTGCTTGGCGCCCCTAAAAAAACTTTGCTGTGTGTCTGGACCCCTACAAAATTAATATGTCATATGATGACGAAAAATTTGAATTATTTCAAATTACGCCACAAACGCAAGTTTATTTCTGAATGACGTTGAAATCATCTAAGGTTTCACTGCCCTCCTTGACTTGAAAGCTCATCTCGCAGGGATGCGACCACTCCCGGTTGGAAGCTCCTGCTTTAGGATGGTTGATTTTGCTGTTTCCTGTGTCCTGCCATATGCAACATGGAAAGCGTTGTCTGATTGTCTCTCTATGTTTTGTAATATAAGAGTTATACTTGTTGTATTGTATTAGTTTTAAGAAAACCAGTACAGCCACGCGTTGGAGAAATATGTAAATAAATTTCATTTATTCATATCAAAGTATCTACTGCATGAAAGCGCGACGTGCAGGCAGGTGAATGAACGAAAGAACGGAACCTCAAGCAGAATTTTATTAATATTATAGATACCCTATTTTTTATAATTATTTTTTTGTACGCCCAAAGTTGGAGAGAATTTACGATAAAACAAAAAGCTAGAATCCTTGCGGAACCCCTTAGATCGCAACATAGCACAAACTCAAGCGATGATTCTTTGGCAGCCAGGCACTGAGCCCCGAACAGATTTTGCTCGCGGTGCACGGACACCGTTGCCAATATTTCCTCGCTTTCCCTTTAGTACACCGAGCCGTACAATGGATCCTCACTTTTCTACAAGAATTTTTGGCCGCCCAAGAAGAGTAATTCTGCGAATTCAGAAGCTGCGGCAGCCAGGGTCCTGTTGGACTTGTGGATAATTTATCATTTTATCATTTTTTAAGCCTGACGACCGGGCCGACCCGCCCCTTCTGTGTTGACATATCGTATGTGCCTGTGGGGCTCCATCATTATATGTTGGCCTGCCGGTTACATGCTACGTGTGTGTGTGTGTGTCTGTCTGTCTAGATGTTGGTCTGCGCATACCTTTATAAGTGTGTATGCGCAATGTACGAATGTTTGCATGTAAAAAAAGTGTTTTGTGGGTAGGTATGTATAAAAAAATTACATGTGTGTATGTTGTAGGTCTGCTATGTTTCTATATGCATTCAATATGTAAATAAGTCGCTTAATGACCTCCCGTGCAGTACCGAGTCTCGTGCTACGCTCCATGCATGCAATCAGTACGCACCACTCAGCACCATTGCGCACCAATAAGTACCTTTCTGCACCTCTCTACGCCCCTCTTGTCACGCCTCTACACAACCTACACTATTTTGCGCCGGTCCGCCTAATACTCGACACGACTGTTGTACCATTACGTACCGTTCTACACTATTCTCCACGCACTCTATACCACTGTACACTTCTCTGCACAACACTTCACACCCTCTCCCCGTAGCAAAGTGCTACAGTTGCTGACCCCGCTTATTATCGAGACGTCGGGAGTTCGAGCCCACACCAGGGAAGAAACGTCTGGAATGTGTAGCGTCAGCAATTCTTTCACTCGTAGTCACTGGGAGGGCACTGACCTTAGGGTCGTGGGGGAGGGGGGTACAGATGCCGATCAGGTATTCCATCAATTGGACCCCACAACCCGGACAGTCTGTGGTCGGCTGCAGCCGTACACTTTACTGGGACCAAGTTGGCTTTTGCCTACGGCACGAACCAGTGCATGCGGGCTTTATAGTTGGGGTATGCTGTCGAGGTGACTGTACCTATACCACTACCACGCGATACTTTGTTTCCCTTGCACCAATCTGAACCCTCTACACTCCTCAGTACCCATTGTACGACTCTGCAATCTTTGTAGGCTACCATTCTACAAAAATCTTCAGACCTCGCAACATTGCACTTCTTCTATATAGCTTCTCCACTTTTTCACCACTTGTACGCAACTTCTACACCGCTTCTCTACAAGTCACCACTTTCCATCTAATCTGCGCTATTCTTCACCACTCTCCTCTACACTTCGCCAGTCTTCACCACTCTTCACCATTCTTCATAACTCTCCACCACTGTCTATCACTCTCCCAAACTCTCCACCGTTCTCCTTCATCTACACCATGCACCACATTCTACCATGTTCCACCACTCTACTTGCTATCTCTGCCACTCTGCACCACTTTCCACCTTCCTCCATCACTCTTCACAACTCTGAACACCTATACACCACCCTCCTCCTGCCACTCTGCCTCACACTGCAGCACTCTGCACAACTCGGTACTATTCTGTACCCCTCTACACTTCCTGCACCACTTACACCACTCTGAAATACTCGCACCATTCTGCACTACTCTGCTATCCACTACGCTCCGCCAATCTGTGCTACACTCCCCACTGTCGCATTCTCCACCACTCTGTACTACTCTCTTCCCCTCTGCACCACTCTTCACCACATCACTACTACACCATGCTCTATCACTCTCCAACACTCTCCACCATTCTCCGCCACTCTTTATCACACTCCACCACTTTCCAACACTCTTTACTATTCTCCATCACTCTCTACCACTCTGTACAACTCTCCACCACTTGCTAATCTATACTACTCGCCACACCTCTGTACCACTCTCCACACCTCTGTACCACTCTCCACCACAGTGTACGACTCTCCACCACTCTGTGCGACTCTTCACCGCTCTGTACTACTCTTCACCACTCTGTACTACTCTTCACCACTCTGTACTACTCTTCACCACTCTGTACTACTCTTCACCACTCTGTACTACTCTTCACCACTCTATACCACTCTCCACCACTCTCCATCACTCTGTAACACTCTCCACCACTCTGTACCACTCTCCACCACTCTGTGCCACTCTCCTCTACTCTGTGCCACTCTCCTCTACTCGGTACCACTCTCCACCACTCTGTATCACTCTCCACCACTCTGTAACACTCTCCACCACTCTGTATTACTCTCCTCTACTCTGTACTACTCTCCACCACTCTGCACTGCTCTCCATCCCTCTCTACTACCCTCCACCGCTCTGCATTGCTCTCTACTACCCTCCACCGCTCTGCATTGCTCTATACCTCTCTTTACTACCCTTCCAACTCTATTTTTACTTTTGACCACTCTGTACTACACTCCACCACTCTGTTCTACTCTCCACCACTCTTTTCTACTCTCCACCACTCTTTTCTACTCTTCACCGCTCTGTACTACTCTCCACCGCTCTGTACTACACTCCACCACTCTGTACTACTCTCCACCACTCTGTACTACTCTCCATCACTTTGTACTACTCTCCACCACTCTGTACTACTCTCCACCACTCTGTACTACTCTCCACCACTCTGTACTACTCTCTACCACTCTGCACTGCTCTCCACCACTCTGCTCTGCTCTCCACCCCTCTCTACTACCCTCTACCACTCTGTACTACCCTCCCCCACTCTATACTACTCTTCACCGCTCTACACCGCCCCAAGCACCCCTCTAATTGAAATAACCCACCTCTCCACAAACCTCCCTGTTGCCGTCAGCAAAACTTCCCTCATTTAAAACTCGCAGCGCTGGCGCTCATCAAAAATTCGGTATCTGTGATACCATTCACAGCTCCGCTGCATTTTGCCGCAATCAGCGACAATATTTGGTCCAAAATTCCCCAGCTTGCGTTCCGTTTTTTCCCTGCCGTTTTCCTTGATAAACATTCTAACGAGCGGGAATCTGTGCTGGGAATCGGCATGTTGTGGTAGCTTTACTTGGAATGGTCGCGTTTTCTGAGCTTCACTGAATTTTAGGGTGATATTATGGGCGGGTGGTCAAAAGTTCATATGGCTATCGAGCTAAGGTAGAGTTGCTGCCCGTGGGGAGAAATTACAAGCGGGTGCTGAAAACTTCGTGGCTGTAAGGGTATCGGGCAAAGGTAAAAAATGTGTCACCTGTGCAGAGAAGTTACGGGCGCTTCCGGTTTACTTCTCCTGTCCTGTTGATTCAAACGTATACAGTGCCGTCCCAAACTAAGGGACAAATTTTCAGAACGGCATCACTTTTTTTCTAACCATGCCAGGTACTTCTTTTGCACACTATTAGCCAGTAAGATGTTGATTACTCTGTTAAAATTTGGGACATGTATAAAGGATAGTAAAAAAGTTATAAACGAAAAGCTTTTCTCTTTAAATTTATTACGTCCAAAACTATAGGACAGAACAAAAAAAAATAAGTCAATTTCTTATTCAGTCCGTATTTCTTTATTTATGTCGAAGACAAAGTTTGACCCTGCCATTTGTCAACATTGCTGTTCGTCACATGATGGCACCGCGTCAGAAAGTTGATTATATCCTGCGACAAGATATCAAGTTGCACAAGAATAATTTCACTATTAGAGAAATTTCTGAGAAGGTAAACCGTTCGAAAAGAGTTGTGGGCAGAATAGTGAAGTCGTACGATAAAACCGGCTGCATTGGTGGCCCTAAAAAAGCCGGCAGGCCCCGTAAAACGTCAGTTAGAGAGGACAGAGTCATCCAGCGTACGGCATTGAAGGATCGTGCTGCGGGTACGGAGGTTGAACAAAGTTTTATAACTAGCGCACGTTGAGAGTGCATATACCTCCGTCAAGCGAGGCAGAGTTAGCAAAAAATTCAAATTGCCGCTGAAACCATAATTTTCTTTGTATAAACTCCAAAATCTAATCATTTGTGTCTTTTAATAGTAATAACAGCTTGTGCAATTTTCTTGAAGATCCGCTCATAACTTTTGAGTTATACTGCTCACAAACATGACAAACATGAGTCAAACATACAAACGCGCAAACTGATCTGCTCCAAAATTTAATCATTTATGTCTTTCAACAACACTAACAACCCCTTTAAATTTCATAAAGATCCATTGTAATTTTTTGAGTTATTGTGCTAAAAAGCATAAAATTAAAAACAGTGAAAAACGAACGAACGAACAGATCATTACCAAAATTTGGTCATTTACTCTTTGTTATATACCTAACAACTCATGTGAATTTCATCAAAATCCATTAATAACTTTTTGAGTTATGGCAGACAAACAAAGAAAGAAACGGATGGACATATCTTCACCAAAAGTTAATCATCTGTTCCTCCTAACATACCTAGCAATCCCTGTAAATTTCACTCAAATCGGTTCAGAAGTTTTTGAGTTATCTTGGTGACAGATAGACAGACAAACATACAGACAAACACGACGAAAACATAACCTCCTTGGCGGAGGTAATAATAATAATAATTGAAGGATCGTTTCAAGTCCTCAGCTGCGATAAGTAGAGAAATGTATGACATAACATGTATGAACGTCTCACGTCAGACCGTTTCTCGGCACCTTCAAGAAATAGGGTTATTTGCAAGACGCCCTCTGAAGAAACCGCTTGTGAGTGCCAAGAACAAGAAAAAGAGACTAGGGTTTGCAAACAAGCTTGTTAACTTGTCCCATGAAAATTGGTCTAGAGTGTTTTTCGGCGATGAAAGCAAGTTCAATTTGTTTGGTAATGACGGCAGAAACTTTGTTAGAAAACGTGAAGGTGAGATATTAGGTGTAGAGTGTACTACGAAAACTGTGAAGTTTGGCGGCGGGAGCGTGATGATTTTCGGTATGTTCTGTAGTCAAGGGACATCGCCTCTCGTTCGTTTGCAAGCCCGTGTGAATGCTCAGGTGTATAAAAATCTGTTGGAAGGTATTGTCGTGCCTAATATTGTAAACTCAGGTGTCCCCAACCCTATCTTCATGCAAGACAATGCCCCCTACCACAAGGCAAAGACAGTCATAAGTTACCTTGAGCAGTAAGATCTCGAAGTTATGGATTAGCCACCACAAAGTCCTGACCTAAATACAATCGAGAATCTTTGTAAAACACTAGGGGTGCAAGTTATGGCAAGAAACCCTATCAATACGGAGATCTTTGGATGAAACTTCAGAAGGAATGGGCGAAAATTACTGTTGAAGATTGTCAGAGTCTCGTTCGGTCATGTTGTCGACGATGTGCAGCTGTAATCAAAAGCAAGGGACTATTTACCAAATATTGATTGTTCACCACCATTTTACTAAAAATTTCTAGCTAAATATTGAGTTCAATGCATTTTTTTCTTGTTTGTCCCCTAGTTTTGGAGGTCATAAATTTAAAGAGAAAAACTTTTCATTCATAACTTCTTCATTATTCTTCGTACATGTTTCAAATTTTAACACAAAAATATCATCTTAATGGCTAATAGTGTGCAGAAGAAGAAGTATCTGGCATAGTTAGAAAAATAGTTATGCCGTTTTGAAAATTTATCCCTTAGGTTTGGACGGTACTTACTGTATGTACCACTTAGCGCACTGAAGTTATACATCGATAAAGCCGTGGTTACTTGCAAATATAAAGCGAAAAAAACAGCCTATCGGATATTATAACAGCCAATCGGATATTATAATAGCCCATCGGATATTATAACAGCCTATCGGATATTATAACAGCCAATCGGATATTATAACAGCCTATCGGATATTATATCACTAGTCATACCATCGCAATCAGGATAAGTTACTACCATATTGAACTCACTGTATTACTAATTACTTCCGCCAAGGAAGTTATGCTTTTAAGAGAGTTTGTTTGTCTGTCTGTTTGTCACCCAAATACCTCAAAAGTTATGCACAGATCAATATGAATTTTCCAGGCAATATGTGGTACATTAGGAGGAACAGACGATTAACTTTTGGTGAAGATCCGTCCAACTGTTGGTTTATTTCTCTGTTTTTTTTTTTTTTTTGTTCCATAACTCAAAAGTTATGAGCGGATCTTCACGAAGTGTTCAGGAACTGTTAGATATAACAAGAAAAACAAGTGACCAAATCTTAATGATAATATTATGCTCCGTTCGCCTCATTGTTGTTCAGTTTCATTTTGGGTTTTCAGCAACATAACTCAAAACGTTAGAAAAAGATTTTATTGAAATTTGCTGCAAATGTTAGGAATGTTTTGAGAAACAAATGAACTGTATTGTCTATTGAGTTGTTGGTCCGTTTGGCTGTTTGGTCGAAAAAAAAACTTGAATCTAGACTAATTTGAATTTTTCGTTGACGTTGTATTGCTTTGTGGCTAGGTGTGCTTTTTTGAGTGCTCCTCTAGTCATTTGTGGTAAAGTTCCTACCAGTTTCATACAAAAAAGCGTATCAACTGCACTTAAGTTTATTTTGTCCCTTATTTTAAAGCATACCCAAGTTCAGTAATCACTACTGGAGTACAACAGTAGGAAATTAAATGTTCCACTTTTAAAATTTGTCCCTAAATTTTGGAGCAGCGACACATTAGGACTCAATATACACACGTCCTGGTAACAATAGGGTCCGGGGACAGTCACGGTATGGTGTAGTCTATGTTTTACGAATGTATACGCGAGTATCTATGTAATTTACGCATGGCATATAAAGCTCCTTAACCATAAACTATTATCTAATTATGGAAGCAGTAAGGGCCATGTCTATGCATGGTGATTGTCAGTGGGATGCAAAATAGGCAGAGGGAGACAGCTCCCATTGAAAGCCCAGATAGTTAGCTTCTTTTACCTTTTTGTTCACCAATTACGTGCTGAATCATACGTCGCTGCTGCTCAAGATAATTGCATAATTGCTATTGATTGCGTCATTATCCAAATGCCTGTCGGCTTCCATTGCGTCTTTACGTCCGTGAGTTAATATTATTGCAAGTCTCTTGCATCTGATTTCTAATATTTATTTATTCACTTATTTTGCGGGAGACATTCCGTATAGGGTGCGTGCGATGTGTCCTTGGGTTTGGTTAGTTCAGTTTGCAACTACCTGTCGATCTGATTATGCTATTCTTGTTATTATTCTGATCGTGCTTTTCTGTTCAGTGTACTTGCTATATTGTTCTCTTGGTAATACCAAAACTATTTTACATTTAATCTTGCTGTTTAATTACCTTCGATTTAACTTTCCTCGCTCATAACTGAATGAATCGGTTTTACGTCGTGATCTCCCGTATCTCCCAAGAAAGGATTACGGGCTTGGACGGTGCCTAGCTAATGCCTGGACTTTTGCTGGAGCTTAGGCCTTTTATTCACCGGATGCCCTTCCTGCCCTGATCCAGTGACACACGATTAGAACCCGGCACCTGCTGATCCAGAGGCGGGAACTTGACGCCAGGGCAGCCCTTCAATTGTTATTTCTCAGCTCATAACTATTTACTTTTTACCTTTACTACTATTTAATTATCTATACGTATATACTTTCTTCGGTTTGTAACTATTTAATTTTCCCTTCCCCACTATTCAGTTGTCGATCCGTTTCTATCTGTCTCACCTACTGATTAATTCTTTTTTACCTCCTCGCTATTTAATTAGGTACCGCAGTGGCTGCATATTATGTAGAGTGGCCGCCTTTCGTGACCTCCAGGGTATATTCTGGCGGGCCCTATCCATGTCAGAATATATATGGGCCTCCCGAACCCAAGGGATGTTCCGAGTGCTTTCGCTCCAAGGGAAGTTGCAGTTGGCCGCAGTTCCTGCTGAATTACAATAATTTTGTCTAGGGAGGCCTAAAAACTTCTAATATAATGATAATAATAATAATTATTTTGAGAATGGTATTGATCCTAATGTTCTAGAGGATGCTTGTCATATTCCAATGTTCAAATAAAGCAACTCTAATACTGTAGCAAATTACTGACTAATATGAACGCTGTCAACATTTAATGCAGTATTTGAAGAAATAGTTCACTCCCGACTAGCCTAGTTCCTAGAAACTAATAGCGTATATTATAGCAACAGTTTGGCTTTCGTGCGAAGTCTATGGGACAACATAAGCGAAATTTCATCTTACACCAGATTCATTAAAGTGTTTTCATGATAAATCCTGTGAAAGTTGTCTACTCCTTGACTCGAGGAAGACATTTAATGCAGTTTATATATTGCTGTGGTTGAACAAACTCGAATATTACAGTATTCGGGCTACAGCTAATGTATTGAGAGATATCTAACTGAGACCAGTATGTAGCTACATACTCTGTGATTATGCTAAATCTAAAGTTTTGTCTATTAACATTCTAGTCCCCTGGGTAGTTTGTTCGGTCCACTGTTATTCATTTTTATTATCGATGAAACTAATCTTGGTATGACGTGTGCTGTGTTTGCGGTGATGCAGTGCTTTTAACTAGCAGACGCAATTTTCACTCAGCCTTAGGTACGGTGTCGGAATGGTTAACTTAGAAAGATTAATTGCTTCTGCAGATGAATCTAAATTGAGTTACTATCTGTTCAATCCAATGCTGAAAAATTAAAGTGGTAATCTCACATAGGATATCTTGGTTTCATTCAGCTTCAATACCCACAGTGAAGAAGTGGGTTGAGAGCCCAGTAGAGTTCTTGTGATATACAGCGTCCAATTACAGTATGTCTGTTGTGATTACTTAAAGTAAAATTATTATTATTCATTAACTCATTCTTTGTTATTTTGAAATATTATTAACTGAGGTGCAGCCCCTCATATTTATGCTCTTGATGTAGAAGTGATACTAAATTCATTTGTTAGGCGATACACTGCGTGTTAAATGGGATAGAAATAATATACCTTTGAAGAATTGCAATGATATCTACTATACCTTGCAAATGATGCAATTTCAAAATGTGTACAACTATTTGCTACAAACGATGCTATTTCAAAATGTATACAACCATTCGCTGCTTGCGTTTTTCCGATCACTTGTACATAACCATCCGCATATCTTTCAACAATATTTCGGTACCTTCATTTCCCAACAAAATAATGAAATGAGAAACTCCATTCTCAATTTCCCAAACGTGCGCATTGAGATAGAGAAACGTCCAGCTAGTGTTCAATCGACGTCTCATATTAATAGAACCTTTATGCACTTAAATAAACATGTCTTTTAGATCGATCGTCCTTGCTTTAACCTTGGTTTTAGAATATCTTATCAGATATCTGATAACGTTTTCAGAAAGCTGTATAAAGAAGCAGTTGAATGCAGGTGCACTAACATAATTATATACTTGTTGCCCCAATATTCTGCAACTCTCTCTCTCTTTCTTTCTCTCTCTAAATTGCTACGGCGGTCATGCAGACATATTTATTGTTTGTGTATCGTAATTTGAAATGTCTTCAAAATTTGTATTATATATATATATATATCTGTGTGGAAGGAACCTATTAAACCTTACTAATATCTGCAGTATTACCTACCCACCCAGTTAAGATTTACAGTATTATGTAGGTTATTGACTAACGTATACATAGCTGTTTACCTAACTTGTAACTTGGGTACCTAACACGCCGGCCCGTTCCGTTGGCCCCCCCCCCCCCCCCTTCCGTCACAACAAAAAACACCCGCAATTTTCCGTTGGGTTTCCGGAGGCACAGACAAAATGGCCAACACCCGAGAATGTGGTTCCGGAAAATTCCGACTCCTTCTAAAAATTCCCAATTCCCGATCCCGAGAGGCATAATTCCGAGGTCCAATTGGAGTCTTGTGCCCGGCCATCGATCCTGGTCCCTGAGTGGCTACGCCTGCGAGGACCTGGGGACCGGTCCCTGTCTCAGTCCCTTTGATCCTCCAATTGATGCAGTGGACTCCTTTTTGATGTATTGAGTTTCTCTTTGATGAACCACTAGATGCAGCGAATAGCTTCTTCATGTATTTGTTTTTTTATGCACCATTTGTTGCAACTGACATTTTGATGTAGCCCTCAGGGGTATGCTCTGGCGGGCCCTTTCCCTGCCGCAATATATTTGGGCCTCACAAACCCTAGGGTCTCAAGTGCCTTTTCCGCAGGGATGTTGCTGCTGGCCGCAGTTCCTGCCGACGAGGTTAGTTTTGTGAATTTAAATAGGTTCTCTATTTTTCCCTTTCTGTTCCTCGAGGTCGGCTATCGATCGAGATAGCCGGCCTAGTCCGCCGTACTGCTGCACTCTCTCTCGTGTGGCCTCGACACTCGTCCACTCGAGTGTCTTTTTCTATTCGTTGCGCCTTTTTCCCGCTAGCAGTAGCGCACTGAGCGGTAGGAATGCCGAGATAAACTATTCCTACTGATGAAGAGCGCTATATTTTTTTAGCTGAGCTTCAATACTGAATAGACTCGCTGCGTCTAGGGTGATAATACACTAAATCTAACCATAACAACATCAACTTCTTAGTGTATTCGGTTCTTTGATGCGCCATTTGGTGTGGTGGACTTCTTTTCGTAATGCATTTTTGATTTTCTTTTGATGTGCCATTTGATGCCGCAGACTTCTTATTGGTGCATTTGGCTTTTTGATGCGTCATTCAATGCAATAAACTTCTTGACACAGCTAGCTTTTTTGATGCTCCATATGATACAGTGGACTTTTTTTTATACATTGGCTTCCTGTCGATGAACGTGACCACATCTGCCAGGGTTGTTCTAAATTGGAAAACCCTATGCTAACGACTCCGCCTTTTTTGTTGTGATTCTGGCCCCTGGCTCGTGTACTAATTTTGCTCGGTCCTTAAAAAGACATGTCGTGGATTAACGCATGGTGCTCTTCGTGGAGTATGAAATTGAATGCAGACAAATATATAAGCCCATGATTGTCAGTCAGTCTCCTACTCAATAATAAAAATAATAAGCTCATTTATTTCTCATGTGGTGACTGTGTCCAACAAGGTTAGGACACAGTATCCTGAGGTTTTCATGCTTAGTACTAACATAAGAATAATACTAAAAAGTAACGTAAGAGACAATTGCACTAACATAATAATAATACCAAGAAGTAAAATGAGACAATTGGCATTAAATTTGCAGAGTTCTACTAGAGCAATGCCCGCATCTAAATAAGGAGACGATATTGACATTATTTTTCGTTGAGAGGAACGTTGGTTACACAGAAGTTTTGTGAAAAGTATTTTTTTTTTTTGAGAGTATGAAATACAGTATGCAGCCTAAAGTAAGCTAGGGCAAGTAGTTGCTGATTAAAAAAATGGTACGTTTACGGAGATTTTAAAAAAGAGGAGAAAAATGAGATGGAAAATTTAGAATATATAGACCAGCTAACCTCCGCACCTCGCACTCGAGATAGGAGGCGCTATTCCGAAGAATTCCAGCTCTCTTGAGATGCCTGGTGCCCTTTTTGATAAGAAGCTTACGTTTGAGGCACACATTTGGTGTCGGGTCTCACGTGCATCTAGTAAGGTTAGGATAATGCGCAAGGTTCCCGCTGTGTTTAGTGGCGATGGAGTAGTCCGGAGATATTTCCATGTTTTTTTCTTTCTTTGTTGGAGTATTAATTCCCTCTCTGGAGTTCGACTGCCTCTAGTCATTTTCGTCTGCCTCACCGACTTGTGGGCTCTGGCTGTCAGTTGTTCGCCCAGAATAATTTGGTTGACTTATCTCATGGACATTAAGTTGCTTGCCGTAATGGATGTTCTATAAGGTAGTCAATGATGAGGACAATTGGCTATATATACTCCAGGCGATCTTTGGACGAAACACGCGAGCTGCGTCCGCAGCCCTTGACTTTGGGAACGGTTAGCTGCCAAACTCGTCCGTTCGGTCGGTGCTTCGTACTGGGAATTGTACTGGTATGGAATTTGTTACCGGGAGCTGCAAGCTTTAAAGTCGGCTGTAAATTATATTTTGTTTAATTCATTTTCTCAACAACGTGTTGAGCTTCTTGGTGTTATTTTGTTCTTCATTTGGGTTATTTACGTCCTTTGATGCCCTAGCGCGAAGTTTTAATAATTGTAATAATAATAACAACTACTTGATGCAGTGAACTTCTTAATGCACTTGGCTTTTTTATGCACCATTTGATGCAGTGAACATCTAGATGCATTTGTTTTTATGTGTCATTTGATGCAGAGGACTTCTTCTTGATGCAGTAGGCTTTCGTTTGATGAGCCATTCGATACAGTGAACTTCTTTATTTTACGCATTTGGCTGCGTTTTGATGCGCTATTTTTGAAGTGATTTTTTTCTTCCATCTCACGCCGCGGGCTTCTTTAAATGCTGCAGTTGATGCAGTGGTTGCTTTTTGATGTGGCATGTCGCTGCATTGCTTAACTAAGAAATCCTCTTGCCCTGGTTCACTCTACAGGTAAATGCCTACTAGGGCCCAGAGGAGTACACGGTTGCGGTCGACCACAAACTGTCAAAGCCTTAGCATCAAGGAAGGAAGTCTCGAGTGACACCTGCTATCTCCCGATCGTTACTATTTCTGGTTAGGTGAGAGCCTCGAAATAGACTGTGAATGTCAGAAACGCTGACGCGGCAATCATAGTATCGTTACAATTTTTTGCTTGGCGGGGAGGCGAACACCCGCCGTCTTGCCTGTTGACGCAGCACTAAACGCACATTAGTCCTCGTTTTCACTGATAGTGTTTCGATAGAAAATGTTTATCTATTAATTCTCATCTATATTCACCAACTTTAGAAAACATATGCGAAGTTTGCGAACCCGTTGGGAAGGGGCTGCTGGATGAATCATCAGAGTCTTCGGTGAAAGTAAAGTTTGCTCTGAACATCCGTTAACAATAAGGGGATATTTTTATATTTAAACGCAAAGTACAAGGTAAGATTTCTCCCATCTGATTTCAGTAATTTTGTCAAGTCCCCCAAATCACTGGGGATCATGAAGCTCGCTTTATACTCGCAGCTAATTACTATCTCTTCTGAAGCTCTAAATATCAAAGGAGTCTCCCCTCGTTTCACGCTGCCGCACTGAAGAGGCTTCGTATTAATTCTTAGGGCTTTTGCTGGGATCCCGAGGGGAAAAAATTACCTCAAATGTGCGTTTTTTTCCAGTGGCTCGAGATAATGTAGTGAAAATTGCTCGAGTTTTAGGGGAATGTGACGTTAAATGAAACTTGAAGCCGTACAAATAAATAAGCTGGAGCTTAATAATAAATTAGAAGCTGAAAATGGTGAAATATGGAAAACTGTTAGATAAAAGCCGAGTTCGATGGAATCCGTTGTAAGAATAAAAAGATGAAATATAATCAGTAGATCAAGATAATCGGATATTGAAAAGCTGTGATTCTGAATTAGATGAAAAAGAATGCAAAAATTTGCTCTTTTTGGGTGAGAATATAACCGGACACAGTGAAGCAGAACTGAAGGTTTAAATAAAAATGCCAGGTAATTGGTAGTTAGTGACAGCTATAGTATATGTATAAGTGAAATTAGCATCAGTAGATTAGTAACATTGGATACCTACTTGTCTTATGTAATGTACTGATGCGTAGGTGATTAAATGTATATTTGAATTGCAAATAACTGGAAATTGGGTGGCTGATATAAGGCTTAGATAAAAACCTTGAGCCAAGCTCAGAAAAAGATGAATTTAATAGAAATTGAGTAGTGAAACTGTAAATTAGTCTGCTGTTAAGTCGTTTTGCATATGTAGAAGCTTAAAATACATCATAAATGAAAATAGCTGATTATACTGTAGGTGTGGTTTAAAAGTCTTTATTCACAAGCAGCCACGCCAATCAATCATGCTGTTTCCAGTCAATGACTATGATTATCACCTGCAAATGACCAGCTGAAATGATGTCTCATATAAAAACATCGTGTGGGTGTCATGGTAATAAAAAAGAACAAACAAGTAGGTGCTAGAATAGGTCTCTGGAAGTTACCGACTTCACGGCATTAGTTAGGAGCCATTGAAACTGCACGGTATTAATTAGGAGCCATTAAAACAGCACGGTATTAATTAGGAGCCAATGAATCTAGACGGTATTAATTAGGAGCCATTGAAAGTGGACGGTATTAATTAGGAGCCAATGAATCTGCACGGTATTAATTAGGAGCCATTGAAACTGCACGGTATGAATTAGGAGCGATTGAAACTGCACGGTATTAATTAGGAGCCATTGAACCTGCACGGTATGAAAATTAGGAGTAATTAAAAGTGCATAAAATTCTGCAGCTAACATTTGACAAGTCTCATGTACGGTAGACCAGAGTGTAGACCAGAGTGTAATTCTTACCAGAGTGTTGCCTAATTATTAGATAAGAGGCATACCTTGTTACAATAATTCTCTTAGAACACTGAAGCTATCAAATTGACTGAAATCGCCCTAATTTTGTCATGTACTACATTAAAAAAAATGGTTACGTGATAGAGCAAATGAAGATAAATGACACTCCCACTGTTCCGAAATAGGTTTTCTATAGCCAAAAATTTGATTTACCGTTAGCAGTTCGATCTCAGACACATTATTTGCTGTCTACATCAACAGGTTGGTACTGGCCATGGCTGAACTACGTAATGATACGTACCAACCTGTTGATGTAAACGGCAAATAACTTGGCTGAGGTCGAACTACTAATGCACAATAAAGTTTCTGGCTGTGGAACATATGTTGCAGTACAGAGGTAAATTTCATTTGATTTCGGTAGACCTGTACCAACCAGGTTTTAGCGTATGTATTTGAATAATTAATTATTCGTAGTTTGGAGCCAGAGGTTTTGATGAAAAGAATAAAGTCGTTGTGTCGCACTTCTTGCAATAAAATTCGGGGTTTCACAGTAATATTACTGTCATCGCTGAAGTATTCGAGGTATATTCTGGCGGGCCCTATCCCTGTCAGAATGTATGTGGGCCTCACGAATCCCAGGATTGTACAGAGTACCTTCTCAGCAGGAATGTTGCAGCTGGCCGCAGCTCCTGCTGAAAAGGTTAGTTTGTATTGATAGGTAGGTAGGTAAGTTCTTTATACTTCTCCTGCTCTGCGGGTCATCCCATGGGATTCCTGTGTCAGGACCACGGAAAGGACTTTTGGCACGAGTGTTTCTTTGTTCAGTCTTCTTAATTTTTTCGTCTATTGACTCTTAGAGATGCTTTGCGCCTGATTTTTCTACCAACAATTGCGCGCTGAGCAAACGGAGACTTTCTGGAAAGTCAGATACTGATGCGACATACTAACCTGAGTATCACTTTTAGGATCGTACAGGCATTTATTCAGCTAAGTAAGCACGTGCTTTGGGCTTCAAGGGAAAAGAGGGACACCACCGAGTTATCATTCATCATCGTATATTTTCAACAGTAATGGTCGCAAACTTCATTTTCTTAGTTGAGACCATAGACCACACCATATGATGTGGTCTATGTTGAGAGTTTGATACACATCAAAAATTCCGTCAGAACGACCATATGCCTAGACAGGGTATATCCAGCATCTCTGTTAAATACAGAGGAAATATTCCCAATCGGAAGTGCTGGCAAAATGTTACATTATTTGCATTAACTTATATTAATATACTGCGCAATCGTAGTAAAAATTTCATACTTATCTTCGAATGAGTTGTTAATTCTCTAAAGGGTGTGAGAAGAGAACATACTGAAAACTTTACTGATGTGCCACGCAAGGCTGATGATACGGAATAGGTTAACGCACTGCCGTGCGTGGCGGACGTACGATGGAGGGGTGACGTCACAAGAGGTCATTCGATCGTAGCACAGTCGAAGACTAGCAATTGTCTATCGTAATTTAGACATAAATTATCTATACCACAGTTAGCTTAGAAAAGGCAATGATCAATGTGATGCTCTTGGCCAAATTGTCGTCGCAATATTTAAAAATTATTTACGTTGTTTTTCCATAACGAGGACGGACCCGGTCGAACCGTTTGTTTGTAAAATGTGGACCTAAGCTGTCCGTCGTTAACAGATCCAGTCCTCATCATTTAGTCTAACCGTAAAAACTACAGCATCATTTAAAAAAGTATATAGATTTATCATTCACCAGTTTCAACTACATCGTTCCGTAAGACAGTTTAAATGTGGGGAACTGGTTAGGTAATGTTTCTGCTAGTTAGCTGTAAGATAAATTTCGATATGGTACCTTTTCAGCACTTCTTAGTACTAGAAGTTTTTTTGTCACTAAGACTTCTATAAATAGAGTAGTAAGACAGGTTAGATGTGGGTAACTGGCTAGGTAAGGTTTCTGCTAGTTAGTTAACGCGAATCGGACACGACACTTACTGTTATATTGCTGTACCGCGAATAGCGTATAGCAGCTGTTATTTTTTTTTCTGAAAGTATTTATATACTTTTGCTTCTACATTACTTCGCCGAAGGAAATAAATTTGTTGTTTTGATGCTTCAATGTTTTCTATTCAATCGGGCTAAAAAGTTTTTCTATTTTGCGTATTTCTTCAGTGTTGTTTGGACTTTGTACGTCGTTCCCCAAACGTGATTATCAACGTCTCTGTTGAGAAAGTCAGGTTGCAGGGTCGTCGGTAAAGCGCTCTCTACAGGTTTATTTTTCGCTTGTTCTTTTTGCATCTTCATTTTTTACATGTTCATAGTTTTGCTTGTTGATTTTGGCATGTTTATTTTTGCTTGTTCATTTTAGCGTAGTTATTTTTTACATGTCCTGTTTTTGCAATCTGCATTTATTGCAGTTCACAGTTGTGTATAATCATAGGGGAGAAAATAAGTTGTCTCTTCTCGATGTTATAGAGAAACAAAGTCCTTTATTTCTTTGACAGGCCTTTAGCATCCAGTAAGAAGAGCTTAGCCAAACGGCCAATATTAACTGATTTTTTCTCCTAGGTGTATCAGCTGTTTTCCTGAAATTTTTAGATAACATACTTCATAAAGAAAATACACGCTTCTCCATTTGACAAAGTTCATTTTTCTTCAGGCATTGAGTAAAGACATTATTATCTTTCTTTTAGACTTTCCTGTTAAACTGACTCTTGCACATGCTTTATAACATCAATATTAACGAGATCTTTCACCTAAAAACGTTTTACCACCTGTTAGTGAAACTACACTCCCTAATTTGTGTCTCTATTTATGTAGGTGTCGTTTTTGCACCTGCATCCCAAAGGTAACGAGTAAATTCGGCAACGAGAAAAAAAGTGCTCAGTCCTGTATCCCAAACGCAAATTCTTGTGTCGTAAAACGTAAAATCTCTTACCCTAAACAAGTAAAGTCTCTTATGCTAAAATGCCAAGTCCCGTGTCCTAAAATGCAAAGTCTTGTATCTTAAAATGCAAAAATGGAGGCATAAACAAATGCCAAAAATTTCTTTCTTATTGATTTACATCCTATGTACAATAACCTAGTAGAGTAAATCTGAGTCGTGAATTCTAGCTACTTGAAGAGGAGGCCAAGGTAGCGCTCCTATATACGAGCAGAAAAGCAAGGTTCAACATCTACACAGTAAATGCTCTTTCTTTTCAAATGTGCAGCGGTAGCATGCAGCGGGCGATGCGTGCTGCGCAGTTGTGCTAAAGGTCGCACGATCGATCCCCAAGCCAGGCGCGGTCTTTGTCACAGCCACGGCGCGCTGAATTAGCAAATCTGCTTGTGCGCATAGCTATCATGGGGGGTATCTACCTTAGGGTAGGGGGGTAGTGGGTCGTCGAACCTTCCGTTTCGGCGCCATGGTTTATAGCGACCCGTCGTCATCTGCAACTGCCCACTCCTCTGGGTCCTGTTGGCCTATGTCTGCCGCACAAACCAGTGTATCTGGATTTATCAGGGGAGAGTGCAGTCAAAGTTGACGGTACCTTCAAGCGCTTTTTTACATATCACTTCTGGCGCACATTTATAATTTGGAAAATCCAGCATATGGGCTGAGTTTTACTTGACATTTGAAGGATCGGAAGTCTTACATAGATTCATCGGAGAGAAAATCTGTATGTCTATGAGACCACCAAATATGTAAGCGTATGGTTACTTCTGCAGTTTGAGTGACATCTCTAAGGACAAGCTTGGGCCTCTGAAACTTATGAGCGAACTACTGGCGAACGACTTGCTTTTGTAGTTACCATCCGAATTTTTTCTTCGTTATTTAGCGTGACCTTAAGACAGTCGTTACTGACATTCGTTTAACGTGAGCAATAATTTAGATAGCAATGCGATAAAAAGTACTGTATAATATCTTGAACTAGAGGCTACAGTATTTTACGTGTGCAAACCATACATAAGTGAAAAGCTGGCAGCAGTTCCTGCTGAAATGGTTAGTTTTGTTCAGTTACGTAGGTTCTCTACCTATTCATCCCCCTTTCTGTTCTGTGAGGTGAACCGTTGATCGAGATAACTGATCTCGTACGC
>LQNS02001155.1:14010090-14023750 GCA_001587735.2 Parhyale hawaiensis
TCATTCACATTCACAGTGATACGTTCTAGAATTTTCCAAACATATATGATTGTAAATCGTTCGAATCTGCGCTGTATTGAATACAAGTGGAGACAGCTGAGTCGTTTGTGGTAATCGTACTCCTGAATGCCTCGAATTTTGGCCGTGAACGATCGTTGGATACCTTCAAATTGCTCAAGTTTTTTTCTTGTACTCGGCATCTAAAATGGGGAACAGTATTCTATTCTCGGAAGGATTAATTGCTTCCATAGTGTGAGCATTACATCTATTTGCGTGACGAGAAAGTTCGTAAAACCCATCCACTTCATCTTTTTCCAACAGCGATAACTCTAGCCAGCATGGCAATGAACTCGTTGCCTGAGACCCTGAAGCGGTTGACATATGACAATGATATCGTTGCCTGAGACCCTGAAGCGGTTGACATATGGCATTGATATCGTTGCCTGAGACCCTGAAGCGGTTGACATATGGCAATGATATCGTTGCCTGAGACCCTGAAGCGGTTGACATATGACAATGATATCGTTGCCTGAGACCCTGAAACGGTTGACATATGGCATTGATATCGTTGCCTGAGACCCTGAAACGGTTGACATATGGCATTGATATCGTTGCCTGAGACCCTGAAGCGGTTGACATATGGCAATGATATCGTTGCCTGAGACCCTGAAGCGGTTGACATATGGCAATGATATCGTTGCCTGAGACCCTGAAGCGGTTGACGTATGGCAATGATATCGTTGCCTGAGACCCTGAAGCGGTTGACATATGGCAATGATATCGTTGCCTGAGACCCTGAAACGGTTGACATATGGCAATGATACGGTTGACTAAGAAAAAAAATTATACATTTGGCAGAGAACGATGACCCGGGTGACCAGTAGCAATGATGCATTAATTTTAATGGATAATAATGATACGGTTTACGGTAGATAATACTAAGGTCGACAAATAATAGTGGTGTTGTTGTGCATAATATTTATGACGATGATTGTCAGATGAGAGCGACACTTAATTGCTGCTCGACAAAGATAATGTCAGCACGTAAATAACAGTCATGGTATGATCTGGTGACTGCGCCATTATTGCCAGCAACTGCTGATATTGTTATCGGATAATAATAGCAAGGTTTTCCAGTGATTATACTTCCGAAGTAATTAGGAAACAGCGCCTTCACAAGAGGGAACTAGCGACCAGACTACACTACTGTATAATGGCTGACAGTAACCTGTTGTGGTAGCGACTTGGGATACTGTCGTTTACAATTTCCATTATAATAAGTTTCTTTTATTATAATGTTGTCGTTGATCATAAGTATAATTACTGACCTAGTAGCAACACGTTAGTTTAGTTTTCCGGAATAGCATAAAATTTTATAGCATATAACTTCATATTATGCTTATTCTTATTGCTTAAATATAATATAGTAAATAAGATAAATAAATTAATATAAAATAAATATAGTAAGTATATTAGTAATTTGTAACTTTTTCTTTCTGATTATTAGAGCATCATTAATATTTTGCTGCAATTTTCGCACTCATGTTCATCCAATCTCAAGAGCACAAATTAGCTACGCTTTACTCTACGAATTTAATGGAGGTTCCAGTGTCAAGTGCAGCAGCACGTATGGAAATAATGCTGTGAAAAGAAGTTTCAGGTAGTGGCTTTCCCTTCTCCGAAAAAGAAATTTTAGCTAGAAGGCCTAAGAAAGGGAGTCATCTGCCATCATGATAATGGTCGTCCACACATACATACAGTAGCTCTCCTGACCAAAGCTCTCCCAGGAGAATTGGGTTGGGAAGTATTGCCTTATCCACCATATTCTCCTCACCTAGCTCCCTCGGATTAACACTTATTTCGAAGATCACAAACCATTTAGATGGCGTTAGGCTGACATCACGAGTAGAAATTGAAAATGAGTCATATTTATATATCGCTTCAAAAACTTAAAGCATTTTATCAAGCGAGGCATTATCAGTTCGTTGACAGATACAATAAAGTCATAAAAAACAAAGAACGTTATTGTTACGAATAAAATTTTTCAAAACACACAGTTTTTCATTCTCAATATAAACTACTGTATCGGCAAAAATTTTCACCCCAATTTGGTAAATATGTGTGACATCCCTCAAAATATTTGTCTCGTTGCGTGAGACTAGATATTAGGTCCAGTTAGAATAGGTTCGGTTAGTTAAGTTAAAACGCTAAGCTAAGCTCGAATCAGCTAGAATAGGAGCACAGCTAAAGTGATATACGCAGATATGTACTATCATAGACCACACCACACATCGATGGGACACTAAAATAGGGCCACAAAGATTAATTACTTCGTCGTACCATAAGGAATGCGTTGCACAGCAGGCAATCTAAATTCACAATCGTATTTCTTAAGTATGCGATATATATCATACCTACGGACACCGAGAATAATTAAAAATTCATCATAGTTTCTAGGAATATCAATATTTTACAGAAGAAATTGCCTAATGGATACTACACGTAATGTACTTTAATATCACATTCAGTTGAGGTTTCTCAAATGCCGTATTTGGAGCAATAACTTCTAAAATTGATGTATTTAAAACTTTCGGTCGACCTCATCCCAATAGCCGAAACAAAAGGGAGGTTAAGAAAACCCCGTAATGTTGAAACAATAAATTAAAACCAAAACCACAGGAATACTGCATTAGTAGCAATGGACTAAAAAACATATTGAACTACCAAAACGGCTTGTAAATGCTATAAAACAGAATTTAGGGTTGATACAGCCCTTTATTAGTGGAACCATCTAGTAGTAGTATAAGAAAGTTTAAGCCTCCCTAAAGAAGTACTAAGCTCTTCTAACAGAGGAAAAGCAAGCGACATAAAGTATGTAGATAGGAATGGGGCACCCATGCACGAGGGCGTTACCTTATAGGATAAACATGCATGGGAACAGCAAGTCGAGAAAGAAAAGGAAGAACAGAAAAAAGTAATCTCATTTGGAGTATGAAATAGCAATGAAGCAAAGTGGGCACGAAAGACAGACGTCCCGAAGCCCTAGCTAATAGTTAAGGTAATCTACACAAACTCCCTGGAGTCGAGAAACCATCTAAAGCTACACGTCACGTTTGTCAATATCATTTCACATAACTGCCTATAGGCCTATTACACCATTAAATCCCTTCCTGGTGTCCTACGTTGCATCACTTTTTGGTTGCCTGAGTTAAATCCCTTTATTAGTGTCTGTTACATCGCTTCAAGGGTGCCTACATTACATGACTTCAGGATTACCCACATTATATCATTAAATGAATGACTAGGTTTTTATAACTTCATGGTTGCCTAAGTTAAATCACCCCACAGTCAACGTCCACCTGACTACCTAAAAATTAATATTAATCTTGACTCAAATCCATCTGCCTCTTATTTGGTGGAGAAACAACAAAATTAATAACCGTCATATTGTTGTGGGCAGCTAGTTATAGTTTTTTGGTATTGGTCACATCTAGGTCAACCCACCAGACTCCCTGTAAAAAATTAATAACGTTGCTCACCTCCTATTTTTTTGGATTGTCGTTAGGCGCATGACTACCATATATCAACTAACGTTAGTTAACGACTTCACTAGATATATACTTGGTATTTCATTGTAAATAAAGCACACCTACCACGAATTTTGGAAGCTTTGCTTTGTTTTACAACATGAGGTTGCATATTTTACTAAACATTGAAAAATAATTTTACTCTGCTGCAAATATTAAAAGACGTCATAAACAGTTGCTCTACGTAATTACACTTCAAGCCTTAATGTTTTTTGTGAATTTGTTCCGTATAGAAATTGTAGAAGTATATACAAGTTTTCCAGTCATTACTGATGTAAAAGAATTGAGTCAAATACCCTAAACAAAGTATGAAAAAGAAATGGGAGAACATATATAAATGCGTCTGCGGCACCGTGCAGTCAGACCCAATTGCGGGACCGAAATCTGCCTTAGGGGCCAGTGTCCAGTCAATGTATGGTGTGGTCTATGGTACTGTATATTCAATCTTATCTCATCTGGGCCACCTATTATGCAGGTTTCCTAATTTTGTTGTTGTTCCACTCCGATCTGGCCTACAATAACTTTATATTGGAGCACGCTCGAACTGGTTTCCTCGTTTGGATATCTTGGAATGGAAATTGCCAATCAACTAAGATGTAACAAGCTTGAAGAACACTTGTGTCGGAGAGTAACGACAGCCGGGGGAGCCATTTACGCTGGTGAAACATATTTAAATAGAAAGAAATACATTGATAACGTTGTAAAATTTATAAAAATTTACGAGTACTTTACTCCTGTATATTCTTACATCATAATATCATCGTACCAAATTTGGTCAGACTATCAAAACTTGCAGTCAATAACATTTGAGAACCATACTTAGATTCAAGAGAACCGCATATAATGTACCTAAAAACTGTCCGTTGATTTATGTTGCCTGAGCTAGGACTTTTAAAATTAGACAGCATAAAAGATTATTTCCCATTATAATATTTTAAAAACTCTAATTCGGTGCCAGGTCACCATTATTTAGGCCTGGTCAGAGATTGAACATTTCGAATAGGGGTCTCGAAATACAAAAAAAAAAAAAAAAGATTTACTATATTCTAATGGGTACGATGCTTCAACGCAATGCGAAAAGAATCAATCCAACTTTCACTGCAATCTATGTTCAATAAAGAAATTAAGACTTACACTAATTATTGGGATAGCTTAGCTAATAAGTACTTGTAGGGCAAGTTAAATCCACCAAGGATTAGATTATACAGCTGGCAGTAGACGGACCAAAGGCCCATTCCCAGAGAGCAACCGGACTTACGCCCCGGCCCTTTGAGAGCTATTGGCATTGTGTTTAAAATAATGTAACATCCGAGGCAGCGAAGAAGACGAAGGGAATAAACTCAGCCAAGAAGTTGATTATGCAAGCACGATTAATGACTACATATCAGCAGGGCTCGGAGCAGTCAAGTTAGTTAGGAGGCGTGATATATAATGGATTAAAACGGCCTCTGAAGCTTTGGCCGTTAAGAGTTTGTGATTCCTGGAGGAGGAGAAGAAGGAGGTTATGTTTTTGTTACCGTGTGTCTATTTGTATATTTGCGTGTTTCTGTCTGTTTTTCACCAGGACAGCTCAAAGAGTTATGGCCGGATCTTCACGAAATGTACAATTATCGTTGAGTATCTAAAGAGGAATAAATTATTAACTTGCTAGGAAACTACGCTCAACTGTTTGTTTGTTCGTCCATCTGTTTTTTTTTTTTTTGGCATTTGGCAACACGGCAAGTTACATACGGATCTTCATTAAATTTGCAGGATACATTAGTAATGTTACGACGGTTTAATCACCAGATTTTTGTGACGATCTGTTTGTCCGTTAATCTCTATAATTGTTTATGTGTCTGTCAGTAATGTAACCCAAAAAGAAATGAACGTATTTTCATAAAAATTTCAAAACCGTCTAGAAACGTTAAGAGCTGCAAATAATAATAATTTTTTTTAATGATCTCTTCACCTGTTTGTGTATTTGCCTACCTTTAATGTTTATTAGACCCTAAAAATAATTGAAAAACTTATAGACAGATCTTCAGGAAATTTTAGTGTTGGTAAAATAGAAATTGTAGATTCAAGACCAATTTCAACTTTTCATTTACATTGCGTCGCTTTACAGAGGTATGCGCTCTTATGAAGATTGCTTCGCTAGTTTTGACGTTTCGAGATTCTTATTCTCCCATAATTAGAATGCTAAAAGATAAAGAAATGAAGTTAAAAGATTCTAAAAGGAGTAATTTTATTACGTCTGTAAAGAAATTACTCCTTTCAGATTCTTTTAACTTCATTTCTTTATCTTTTAGCATTCTGATGATGGGAGAATGATAATCTCGAAACGTTAAGCTTTTATTAAAACTGTCGACACTTTATAATTATTTTATGAAATTAGCCAAATTAGCCCTTGTTTAATAAATGTTTTATGTGATTGAACGTTTGTTAAATATGATTTTAATGTTGCTATATACTTTCGTTTGTGTACTACCGTATTTCATTCGGTGTGTAGATTTCCTCCACTTTACCCTTTGTTAATTTTCTCGGGAATACAGCGTATGAATGTCTTAGACTTTAACTATGCGCCCTATAATATCAGTACTTTTAGATGGGTATGTCCTCCATCTTGTTGACGGAAAAGTTTTTTTTTATAATATGTTTTTCACTAGTTAGTGTAACGTATATGCTCAAGTATTGATGATTCACGATGTCTATTGTTCATTTTTACTTACAAGTACAGGAAGCCTTAAAGAAATTTCGCAGGATGTGCTCACGACCCTACAAAGACCAAATGAGCGCAACCTTTTGGAGAGCCAAAAAGGAAATTAGTAAGAAACCTTAGGCCCATTAAGGACCAAGCAAAACTTCGCTTGCCCGTAGGAATAGCATTATTTACAACTTCATTAATGAAACACCCTGGTTCTTATAGTTTCTTATAAGGACTTTTGTCCACCCCTAAAAAGATACCATCTTCATACAAAGGCTTGGCAAGCTTGCGAAAAACACTAGCGGAACCGGCGGCTCTTCTGATGTTTACTCAGACTCATCAGGGGAACGTGAGTAAGTGATGAGTGATCGAGAAGCACTGCGAGCAATATCGCTCATCAATGAGCGTTGAGTGACGAGTGCCGTGGAGTGGTGAGTGATGCTTCCACTCATCGAATGATTTGAGTACGTGAAGAATGATATTCACGCTTCAGGATGCTGGGAGGTGGGTAGTTGAGTCAGGAAATAGGAATGTGAGTCACAATATCTGCCGAATAGCAGAGATATCTAAACTTGGGTGAGAAAATAGAAACGTGGTTCAGAATATCTGGCTAGCTGTCAAAATGTCTAAATTTGAGTTAGAAAATAAGAATTGTGAGGCAAAAGATTTACCAGTGAGTCGGGGTAAACTTTGAGTAAGACAGGGAGTAACTTTGAGTAAGACAGGGAGGTCAATGGGAAAATGGAAATAAAATTTTATTTCTAACTCTTCAGTATGTCTTGGCCAAGGCCGTAAGTGGTTGTTGGACTTTGAAGCTTAATCGTTTGATGTAAAACCCTAGTTTAGGTTAATTTTCTTACTCTACTTGACTATACCGTTGTAGTGACTATGAAATCCCACTTCTGCCCATTCCTTCAAAAAGTTTGTTTTCCAAACCACTACAGTCTTCGATGAGAATCCTTCAGAGATGAAACAAATTGGACACACAACTTGTTTTAACAAATTAACAAGGAGATTAATGCCCACACGTGTATATATTATCGTGTTTGACAATAATACGCGAATACCCACGCGCCTAAGCATCTGCGGGTTTTTCGCGCTTCTTATTCGTGATAAATAGCGGTATATGCATGCGGTAGCGGAAGACTAGAGTGCTGACCTTGTGACACTGAGCGTCGCAGTGTCTGGTACTGACCCAAGTACACGAACTCTTGTGATGCTTAATGTGCTTACTCAGCATTTGATATGTGCACAGCTGTCGTGGAGGTACTGACCTTTCCAAGAAAAGGAGAGGGTCTGGGAGGGGGTACGGATCGTTACATAAGAGCCTTCTGTCGATGGGACCATGGCCCCTGACTATTCTTGGTCGTCTGCAGCTGCACACCCCCGGGGATCAGTTGGCTTATATTTGCGGCACGAACCAGTACGTGTTGGTTTCCCAGTAAGGGGTTCAGTCATGTTAATTATACCTTACCTTGACCCTGGACTTGACAGGGTAAGGTATAGAAAGCTATCTAAATGACGAAAGAGAACTTGGAATTTCCAGCAACCAAGGCTTCTTAAAATATCCCATGTCGAGTCCCAGCCGTGTTCCGGAAGTGCGGCGCTGACGTGTCAAAAGTTGAAGCTTTGCCGGTGGTCCCATGGCCCATTTCGAGTAGGATTTATTGTACTGCGGGGATAATTTGGTGACAGTTTTTGCGATAGTCGTTACCAGAACCTTTTACGGTTTTCTAGCCTAGCCTAGTTTTTAGAACGTACCTCAGCTAACCCTAATCTAACCTAACGTACCTCACCAAACCATAGCGTACCTCACCCTACTAACATTCGCCGCAGATATCGCTGATGTGAGTCACGTGACCGTTCTAGCGTAAGCTAGTGATGGGGCGAATATCCGCATCTGCGGAATATCCGCTTCTTTTTTGACATCCGCATCTGCCTCAGGACACAAAAGGGGCCGACCACTTGAGTGTCTCCTACTATACTTTGCGCCTTGTTTCCCTGCCCGTAGTAGCGCACGTGGCCACCACGCCTACCCAATATGCGGTATTTGAATACTGCGCAAGTANACATCCGCATCTGCCTCAGGACACAAAAGGGGCCGACCACTTGAGTGTCTCCTACTATACTTTGCGCCTTGTTTCCCTGCCCGTAGTAGCGCACGTGGCCACCACGCCTACCCAATATGCGGTATTTGAATACTGCGCAAGTAGCTTCTCTGTTGGAACGCCTGAGTTGAGGCTACGGAGACTAAACAAAATATATAACAATAATAACATCCGCAATTGCATCCGCGAATGTCAGAACTGTAAAATCCGCTTAAGGATCCGCATCCGCGGATGACCTAAAAATGACATCCGACTCATCACTAGCGTAAGCTAATGCATGGTTGTATTGCGAACTGTATGGGTGGAGGACCTGTGTCCAAAGGAGGTGTGCAGGCGGCGCTGTTGTCTGTTTGGAGCTCAGTGCGTCTTCGACTTTTGTACTGGGAGGTTGCGCTGTGCCAAAAGCGTTGCCTGTCTATCGGTGCATGTCACATGCAGTAGATTCTGTTTTTCTGGACATACTCTGTACTAATATGTACCTATCGTAGCGTATGCCTCAAGCTGTACGCATTATTTATGAGGTAATTAACTGGGGTACACATCCGCCGCCACCAATGAGCATTGGCCGTGTTTTTGATGACCAAACAGTAAGGTTAAAAAAAGAAATCTTCATAAAGTATCAGCAATTTATTGGGGAGTGTATCATAGTTAGCAAGCAAACCCAATGAAGTAGGGAAAATCTGAATTGAATTTTGAGATTTACGTGGACAGCATAATTCTAGTGAAGACATTTTATAATTGAAGAAAAAGCAGAAGGCTGAGGAGCATGGACATAAAAAGCAACTGGAAGACAAATTAAGTGATCTATTGAGTATTGCTAAAAGATACGTACAGCGTGAGGTGAAGCAGCGGGAGCAACTGCTGATGTCGAGAAGGAAGGTCTTCTTTCTTCCAAGCTCAAAAGAAGACACCAAGAGAGTGCCCTTACTTATTTGAGGGGATTGGGCTTCAGAATATGCGTTGTATTCAGCATTTGCAAGGAAATAATTTGCATTTAATTTGAGGCACCAATTTCTCCTTATCTCCTCCCCGACCTATCAGAAGCTGAGATTTTTCTCTTTATTCCTCAGGAGAACATCACGAAGAGACGGGCCACCCAAGTCAACAGGCAACCCACCAACTACGCTTTATTAATTAGTGTATACGGTGCCTTGCGTATCCATGATACGCGCCCGGATTTAAAGCGAAACGTAGAGTTAGTTTCTAGGAGTAGTCAACTGCAACAGTAGTCTATTTAATCTTCATTCGACAGTGTATCACTTAGAGTCTGTCTAAAGTGAAAATTTTTACTGTCCCATGGGAACGCGCCCCCCCCCCCCTCCCCTCGGTACACTGAGCCAATGTGTTTTGTAATTTTCTGTTGGTTGTTTCGTGTGCGCGAAAACGGAAATTGTCCAATCTCGCGGGATAATTTCATTGGCTGACAGACCAACACTGCGACAATATTGGGCCAATTAGCTCCGAGTATTGGCACTTCTATGGTGACGGACACGATATGTTGGTTGCATTTTTCCTGTTGTTTCTTCTACAGATTTTCTTCGTTATCTTTTTCCATAGTATTTTGTGCCCATGTTTTTTCTTTTGTTTTCAGTTTTATCATGTGCTTCTCTTCGACTAATTTTCAATCGACATTACCTTCGGTTCTAGTTTTTTGTTTGCTGCATTCGGTAGTTTCTGATTTAATTTTTTTTTACATATTTGGCAGGATTCAGATTTTTCTTTCGGTATCTTTATCTTCTTTGCACGATATTTTCTTAGGGAAAGTTATTTTGTCGTTTTTCATGTTTTTTTTTTTATCTTTTGTCTTCACTTATCTACTTGTCTTCTCGTTCATTTTTACTTTCTTTCTTCGTTATGATTATAGGTTCGCCCATCTTAGGAATTGGGAGCATGGACTGAAGGGATCCTGTGGAGGTAACCTTTGATTTAGCTAGGCTGTCAGGAGGTCTTTCTTTCTCGCCAATTCCTTCTCCTTCTATTTTCACACTCCTCCTAATGATGCCTTTATTTGTCTTTTCTTTATTTTCCTCGACTTGCTGTCCCTATGCGCGTCCTCTGTGGAAACTCCCTCGAGTATGGGTTTCATGTTGCAGTCGACATGTTTTTTTTAGTAGCACAAAATTTTACTAGCGCATCAGGGACACAATGTCTAGATCGCACCGCACTATTCCTGCGGTTTAACACAGGCTCGTGCGCCACTACAACGAAAAGTATGTCTCGTTTCAATTTATCAACGATTTTTGTCGTGGCTTTTCTACCGGTAGGTCTCAGAATTTAAGCGAACTCGGATGAGTTCTAAGTGGTCAGTGCGCTACTGACAGAAAAAGGCGCAAGTTGTGCATCTCCAAACCCCGGGCACGGCTGAACGCTTTCGCTCAGCTACGCAGCACAGGGGAAGGAAACGAAAAACAAGTTAGAAGTCTAGCGGGAATAGGTCGGCCACCTCGATGAGCAGTCCACCTCCCGAAACAGAAGGGGAAGTATTGACAGCCTACCTAAGTTTACAAAAACTAACCTTGTCAGCAGGAACTGCGGCAAGCTGCAACGTCTCCTTCGGAAAAGGCACTTGGGACCCTTGGGTGCCTTAGGCCCATATGTATTGTGGTAGGGAAAGAGCCCGCCAGAATATACCCCTGAGGGTTGTCGACATGTTACCTGTCTCTTGTTTCTTCCTCTGTGAGATCACCTTAATAGTGGAAACAGAGGCCCAAGCTATTCACTTTCGTGTTCTAGATCCTCGCCGTAAGCAGGCTTCACATATCGTTGCATCACGGAAAGACAACCGAACCTTCATCACCAATATTTACAGAACATCACCCGCTCCGACAATAATGTACTTAACTGGCTGACACGCGCTTCGTTCATATTACCACCGAGCAGCATAGCGCCCTGAATACTGAAAGTGATAATGCTACATTGCTATTTTCGACGCCAATGTCAACTGTATGTTATTTATACCAGAGACAGACGTTTTATTGCGGTTAATGCAATGTTAATATCTCCTTCTTCTGCATGGCGCTAAATTCAAGGAGCTATTTAGCCTTAATTTGTTAACAACAACATTGTAGGCGTTCGATTCGCTATTTTCGATCGAATTTCGGGCAGCAATGGCGATTAAAAGAAAAGTGATTGAAGTTCCTCACAAAGTAAGGCCAAGTGAATTTATAAGTTTGTCTCAGTGAACGAAACAAAGATTAATTTAACATTTTTTTCTGTTCTTTTTGAATTGCTGTCCCCATATGCAGTGAACCACCTTGCTTTAGTCCCTCGTTTATCACGAAATAGTCCTTGTTCCATTTGCTTCACTCTTCCCTTTCTTTATTTAAAACAAAGCTTCACTTCCTGATCACCACCACTACCCATGCACGAGATTCAACCCACTAGCGCGTAGAGTGAACCGTTATTTATCATAACAAAGCACCATTGAGTAGAATGCGTGCGCCAATGGGTCATGAAAAAGAATATATATTTATTATTCATGGACAAAACTCGTTTGTATGGACTTCAAAGCTCTGTCTCATATTCGGACATCACGCCAGCCAAAATGAGCTACTATGTAGAAGATAAAGCCGCCTTCACCGTTCATTCCAATTAGGAAATCCACATGCACTGGCTCGTGCTGTAAATATTCTCTCTTGTGCTCAGAGAACCGCTAGGCTGCTGTCGACCAGAATTTATCTGAGCTCTGGTGTAATTGATAGAAGACTTGTATATATGATAATTGCGTCCTTCCTCCCCGACAGTAAGGCCAGTACCCTTCCAGTGGACTGTAAGTGATAGAAATGCTGACGCTGCATTACCGAGAGCTAAGACTTTCCTCCCTGGCTTGGAATAGAACTCCCGCCTTCGTGGCAACGAGTGAGGCGACACCTCTAACCACTGAATCACTTGGGGGGAAAGGGGTGGTATTTGTGGGACTTGACATGACCAGACTAGTTAACAGTGTCGTATTTCTAGGTAATGTCGCTAGCAAGAGCGCGGTGGTGTGTCTAATATACTAATTGCTGTAACTACTGATACTGTAACTACTGATACTGTAACCACTGATAGTGTAACTACTGATACTGTAACTACTGCTACTGTAACTACTGATACTGTAACTACTGATACTGTAACTACTGATACTGTAACTACTGATACTGTAACTACTGATACTGTAACAACTGATACTGTAACTACTGCTACTGTAACTACTGATACTGTAACTACTGATACTGTAACTACTGATACTGTAACTACTGATACTGTAACTACTGATACTGTAACTGATACTGTAACTACTGATACGGTAACTACTGATACTGTAACTACTGATACGGTAACTACTGATAGTGTAACTACTGATACTGTAACTACTAATACTGTAACTACTGATACTGTAACTACTGATACTGTAACTACTGATACTGTAACTACTGATATGGTAACTACTGATACTGTAACTACTGATACTGTAACTACTGATACTGTAACTTCTGATACTGTAACTACTGATACTGTAACTTCTGATACTGTAACTACTGATACAGTAACTACTGATACTTGCAACGAGTTACCGTCTTTCCGTGACGAGTATGCTGTGTGCTTGACATACTGCACCCAATGGCGTGGCATGACGTTAGTTTGGCATAATAAGTTTGGTGGAGCGCGACAAAATAAAAAATATTTTCTTGTATTCCTATTTAGATAAGTCTCGTAATATTCAAATCTTTGTAAAAAAATTAATTTTCAGTAATATATCCATAAGGAAGTTTTTATTGGAGGTTTTCTGGGATTTTTATTTATTTAACCCCAAGCTTTCGAGCTTTTAAGCCCAACCCGTCTTCAGGGAACCAAGGAGCTTTAATATTAAATCTCCTTGAGGGGAACGGAACTTAAAATTCTATCAGCAGAACCAAGTTGCAAAGTATACAAACGTTGTACCTATGCTAGCCACCAATAAAGCAAAAATAATAATAATAAAATATATCGTAAAACATTGAAATTTAAACAGTAAAAACGAAGAAAGTTCATTTCTATACGTTGCAACTTGGTTCTGCTGGTAGAATTCGAAGTTCCCTTTCCCTCAAGGAGATTTAATATTAAATCTCCTTGGTTCCCATGAAGACGGGCTGTGCTTAATGGCTCGAAAGCTTGGGGTTAAATAAATAAAAAACCCAGGAGCCTTTCAATAAAAACATCCTTATAGATACACCTGGGTGTCAACGCATAGTTCAGTATATATATATATATATATATATATATATATATATATATATATATATATATATATATATATA
>LQNS02001155.1:14052040-14069652 GCA_001587735.2 Parhyale hawaiensis
AAACCCCCACGCAACCAGCCCAGCGGGTGGAGAAAACAAAAGAATGAAAAAAAGAAGATCCGGGATCACAGAATAGCTCTGTGTACAGATCGTTTAAAGCTGCCAATACCAGCACCAGCAAAAACAGAGCCATCAAGACCATTCCAAACATCCACAAACGATAGAAGAAACGAACGGGAATACTGGCCCATACGGCATCGTAACGGTTCCAAGGCAAACTCATAAAGCGCACCAGTCCGCCGAGTATACCTCACCCGAACAAATAGATCTGGAAGAAACTCAGACAGTGGATGACTGGGGCAGTTAAAAATTTTATACAAAAAACAGACTCCACAACTCTGCGACGATGCGCCAGATCACAGGGTACAACACCACCCAGCATGAACGCACATCGACGAACTACTTTTCAAGCAAACACAGATGGCAATTGAGAGATATCTAACTGAGACCAGTATGTAGCTAACTGAGACCAGTATGTAGCTAATTGAGGCCAGTATGTAGCTACATACTCCGTGATTATGCTAAATCTCAAGTTTTGTCTATTAACATTGGAGTCCTCGAGGTAGTTTGATCGGTCCACTGTTATTCATTTCTATTATCGATAAAGCTGCTCTTGGTATGACGTGTGCTGCGTCTGCCGCTGATACAGTGCCTTTTACAAGCAGACGCAATTTTCACTGTTTCACTGAGCCTTCCCCGCGATATATATTTTAAGTACGCTGCCGGAATGGTTAACTTAGAATAGATTAACTGCTTCTGAAGATGAAATTAAGTTGAGTTACTGTCTGTTCAATCCATTGCTAAAAATTAGATTGGTAATCTCACATACGATATCTTGGTTTCATTCTTGATAATAAATTGAGCTTCCGAGCCCACACTGAAGTAGTGGGTCGAGAGCCCAGAAGAGTTCTTGGGATATACAGTGTCCAATTGCAGTATGTCAATTGAGATTAGTTGAAGTGAAATTATTATTCATTAGCTCATTCTTTGTTGATTCGAAATATTATCAACTGGGGTGCAGCCCCTTATTGTTATACTTTTAAATTAGACGTGATACTAATGAAATTCTAGGGCGATATACTGCGTGTTAAACGGGACAGAAATAATGTACCTTTGAAGAATTGCAGTGATATGTACTATACCTTACAAATGATGCAATTTCAAAATGTGTGTAACTATTGGCTACAAATGATGCAATTTCATAATGTGTACAACTAGCCTATTCGCTACAAATGATGCAATTTCAAAATGTGTACAACAATTCGCTACAAATGATGCAATTTCATAATGTGTACAACTAGCCTATTGGCTACAAATGATGCAATTTCAAAACGTGTACAACTATTGGCTACAAATGATGCAATTTTAAAACGTGTACAACTATTGGCTACAAATGATGCAATTTCAAAACGTACGTGTACAACTATTCGCTACAAATGATGCAATTTCAAGATGATGTGTAGAACTATTCGCTACAAATGATGCAATTTCAAGATGATGTGTAGAAACTGTAGAAACTATTCGCTACAAATGATGCAATTTCAAAATGTGTACAACTATTCGCTGCAAATTATGCAATTTCATAATGTGTACAACTAGCCTATTCGCTACAAATGATGCAATTTCATAATGTGTACAACTAGCCTATTCGCTACAAATGATGCAATTTAAAAATGTGTACAACTACTCGCCACAAATGATACAATTTCAAAATGTGTACAACTACTCGCTACAAATGATACAATTTCAAAATGTGCACAACTATTCGCTGCACATGATGCAATTTCAAAATGTGTAGAACCATTCGCTGCTTGTGTTTTTCCCATCACTTGTACGTAACCATCCTTTTATCTTTCATCCATCCTTCGTTTCCCAACAAAATGGTGAAATCAGACGCTCCATCCTCAATCTCCCAACCGTGCGCATTAATACAGAGAGACGTTCAGCTAGTTTTCAATCGGCGTCTCATATTAATGGAACACCTATGCACGTATTAGATTAGATATCTGGTAACGCTTTCTCAAAGCTGTATAAAGAAGCAGTTGAATGCAGGTGCACTAATATAATTATATACTCGTTGCCCCAAAAGTTTCACAACTCTCTCTCTCTCTCTGTTATTTGATATGGTGGCAATGCAGATATATTTCTTTTTTGTGTATTGTAATTTGAAATGTCTTCAAAATTTGTATTGTAAGTATATCTGTGTAGAAGAAACCTATCAAACCTTACTAATATGTGCAGTATTACCTACCTACCCACCCAGCTAACATTTACCTAACTTCTTATGTAGGTAATTGTTTAACATATACATAGCTATTTACTAGTAACTTACACGCCGGCCCGCTGGCACCCCCCCCCCTTCCGTCACAACAAAAACACCCGCAGTTTTCTTTTGGGTTCCGGAGGCGCAGACAAAATGGCCAACACCCGAGAATGCGGTTCCGGAAAATTCCGACTCCTTCGGAAAATTCCCGATTCCCGATCCCGAGAGGCATAATTCCGAGGTCCAATTGGAGTCTTGTGCCCGGCCATCGATCCTGGTCCCTGAGTGGCTACGCCTGCGAGGACCTGGGGACCGGTCCCTGCCTCAGTCCTTTTGATCCTCCAATTGATGCAGTGGACTCCTTTTTGATGCATTGGGCTTCTCTCTGATGAACCACTTGATGCAGGAACTTCTTCATGTACTTCTTTTTTTTATGAATCATTTGATGCAACTGACTTTTTGATGCAGCCCCCAGCGGTATACTCCGGCGGGCCCTTTCCCTGCCACAATATATTTGAGCCTCACGAACCCAAGGGTTTCAAGTGCCTTCTCCGCAAGGGATGTTGCTGCTGGCCGCAGTTCCTGCAGACGAGGTTAGTTTTCTTAAGTTAAATAGGTTCTCTATTGTTCCCTTTCTGTTCCTGGAGGTGGGCTATCGATCGAGATAGCCGGCCTAGTCGGCCGGACTTCTCTACTCTCACTCGTGTGGAGGGCCTCGAATGGGGCCGTCCACTCGAGCGTCTTTTTCTATTCTTTGCGCCTTTTCCCGCCAGTAGCAGCGCACTGAGCCAACCCTGTTCTTTGGCAGGAATGCCGAGATAAAATATTCTTTATGATGAAAAGAGTTATATTTTTTTCAGTTGAGCTTCACTCTTGAATAGACTCGCTGCGGCTAGAGTGGTAATACACTAAATCTAACAAAAATAATAACAACTTCTTGATGTATTCGGTTCGTTGATGCGCCATTTGGTGCGGTGGACTTCTTTTCGTTATACATTTGGTTTTCTTTTGATGTACCATTTGATGCAGCAGACTTTTACTTGGTCCATTTAGCTTTTTGATGCGTCAGTTAATGCAATGAACTTCTTGATACAGCTAGCTTTTTTGATGCTCCAGATATGATACAGTGGACTTTTTTATACATTGGCTTCCTTTTGATGAACGTTACCACATCTGTCAGGGTTGTTTCGGGTGTTGGGTCCTTTATTTGTTATTTACACCTGCGATGTGTATTCTAAATTGGAAAACCCTGTACCGGCGACTCCACCTTTTTTGTGGTGATTCCCGCCCCTGGCTCGTGTAATAATTTTGCTTGGTCCTGAAAGAGACATGTCGTGGATTAACGCATGGTGCTCTTCGTGGAGTATGAAATTGAATGCAGACATAAATATTAGCCCATGATTGTCAGTCGGTCTCCTACTCAAATACCTCCGCACCTCGCACTCGAGATGGGAGGCGCTATTCCGAAGGATTCTAGCTCTCTTCAGATGCCTGGTGTCCTTTTTGATAGGAAGCTAACGTTTGAGGCACACATTCGGTGTCGGATCTCACGTGCATCTAGTAAGGTTAGGATCCTGCGTAAGGTTCACGCTGTGTTTGGTGGCTTTGGAGTAGTCCGGAGATATTTCCATACCTTTTTTCTTTCTTTGTAGGAGTACAGATTCCCTCTTTTGGGCTCGGCTGCCTCTAGTCATTTTCGTCTGCCTCAACGACTTGTGGGCTCTGGCAGTCAGTTGTTTGCCCAGAATAATTTGGTAGACTTATCCCATAGACGTTGAGTTGTTTGCCGTAATGGATGTTCTACAATAAGGTAGTCAATGATAAGGACAATTGGCTATACTCATCAAGGCGATCTCTGTACGCAACACACGAGCTGCGTCCGCAGCCCTTGACTTTGGGAACGGTTAGCTGCCAAACTCGTCAGTTCGGTCGGTGCTTCGTACCAGGAATTCTACCAGTATGGAATTCGTTACCGGGAGCTGCAAGCTTTAAAGTCGGCTGTAAATTATTTTTTTAATAATTCGTTTTCTCGACTGCGTGTTGAGCCTCTTGGTGTTATATTGTTATTCATTTGGGTTATTTCCGTCCTTTGATGCCCTAGCGCGAAGTTTTAATAATAGTAACAATAATAACTTTTTGATGCAGTGAACTTCTAAATGCACTTGGCTATTTTATGCACCATTTGATGCAGTGAACGTCTAGGTGCATTTGTTTTTATGCGTCATTTGATGCAGTGGACTTCTTCTTGATGCAGTAGGCTTTCGTTTGATGAGCCATGTGATGCAGTGAACTTCTTTATTTTTCGCATTTGGCTGCGTTTTGATGCGCTATTTTCTTAAGTGAATTTTTTCTACCATCTCACACCGCGGGCTACTTTTAATGCTGCAGTTGATGCAGTGGTTACTTTTTGATACAGTACGTTACGGCATAGCTTAACTAAGGAATCCTCTTGTCCTGGTTCACACTACAGGTAAATGCCTATTAGGGCCTACACGGCTACGGTCGACCACAAACTGTCAAAGCCTTAGTATCAAGGACGGAAGTCTGGCGTGACTCCTGCTTTCTCCCGATCGTCACTTCTTCTGGTTAGGTGAGGGCCTCGTAATAGACTGTGAATGTCAGAAACGCTGACGCGGCATTCAGAGTATCGTTACAATTTTTTGCTTGGCGGGGAGGCGAACACCCGCCCTCGAGCCTGCTGACACAGCACTAAACGCACATTAGTCTTTTTCATGGATAGTGTTTTGATAGAAAACGTTTATCTATTAATTCTCATCTATTCACCAACTTAAGAATATATGCGAAGTTTGCCAACCCGTTGGGAAGGGGCTGCTGGACGCATCATCAGATTCTTCAGCGAAAGTAAAGTTTGCTCTGAACATCCCTTGCCAAAAAGGGGATATTTTTATATTTAAACGCAAAGTACAAAGTAAAATTTCTCCCATCTGATTTCAGTAATTTTTTTCAAGTCCCGCAAATCACTGGGGATCATGAAGCTCGCTTTATACTCGCACCTAATTACTATCTCGTTCTGAAGCTCTAAATATCAAAGGAGTCTCCCCTCGTTTCACGCTGCCGCACTGAAGAGGCTTCGTATTAATTCTTTGGGCTTTTGCTGGGATCCCGAGGGGGAAAAACTACCTCAAATGTGCGGTTTTTTCCAGTGGCTCGAGATAATGTAGTGAAAATTGCTCGAGTTTTAGGGGAATGTGAAGTTAAATGAAACTTGAAGCCCTATAAATAAATCAACTGGAGCTTAATAATAAATTAGAACTATAAAATGGTGAAATATGGAAAACTGTAATTCGGTGTTCGATAAAAGCCAGGGTTGATGGAATCCTTGGTAAGAGTAAAAAGATGAAATATAATGAGTAAATCAGGATAATCGGAGATTGAGAAACTGTGTGTTGCTGAATTAGGTGAATAAGAATGCAAAAATTTACTCTTTTTGGGTGAGAATATGACCGGACACAGTGAAGCAGAATTGAAGGTTTAAATAAAAATGTCAGTTAAATGGTAGTTAGTTGCAGGTATAGTAAATAAGGGAAATTAACATCAGTAGATTAGTAGCATTGGATACATACTTGTCTTACGTAATGTACTGATACGTGGGTGATTAAATGTATATTTTAATTGAAAATAACTGGAAATTGGGTGGCTGTTATAAAGCTTAGATAAAAACCTTGAGCCAAGCTCAGAAAAAGATGAAATTAATAGAAATTGAGCAGTGAAACTATAAATTAGTCTGCTGTTAAGTCGCTATGCATATGTTAAAGCTTAAAATACATCATAGATGAAAATAGCTGATTATATGTGTGGCATAAAAGTCTTTGTGGACAAGCAGCCACACAGATCAATCATGCTATTTCCAGTCAGTGATTATCGCCTGTAAATGACCAGCTATAATGATTTCTCACTTAAAAACATCGTGTGGGTGACATGGTAATAAAGAAAACGAACAAATAAGTAGGTGCTAGAATAGGTCTCTGGAATTAAGTTATCGACTTCACGGTATTAATTAAGAGCCATTGAAACTGCACGGTATTAATTATATAGGAGCCATTGAAACTGCACGGTATTAATTAGGAGCCATTGAAACTGCACGGTATTAATTAGGAGCCATTGAAACTGCACGGTATTAATTAGGAGCCATTGAAACTGCACGGTATTAATTAGGGGCCATTAAAACTGCACGGTATTAAGTAGGAGCTATTAAAAGTGCAAAAAAAAACTTCTATCATGGGTATTCTTCAGTGTTGGTATTTTGGACTTTGTGCGTAGTTCCCCGGACGTGATTATCAACGTCTCTGTCGAGAAAGTCCAGTTGCAACGCGCTTTACAGGTTTATTTTTTGCTTGTTCTTTTTGCATGTTCATGTTTTGCTTGTTTATTTTGGCATGTTTATTTTTTTGCTTGTTCATTTTGCGTAGTTATTTTTTACATGCCCTGTTTTTGCAATCAGCATTTTTTGCATTTCGCAGTTGTGCATAATCATTGGGAAGAGAATCAGTTGTTTCTTCTCGATATTGTAGAGAAACGAACTCCCTTATTTCTTTGACAAGCCTTTAGCTCCTAGTAAGAAGAGCTTAGCCAAACAGCTAATATGAACCGATGGTTTCTCCTAGTACTAGATTGCCAAGTCCCGTGTCCTAAAATGCAAAGTCCCGTGTTCTAAAATGCCAAGTCCCGTGTTCTAAGATGCTAAGTCTCATATCTTAAAGTGAAAAAGCGAAGTCTAAACAAATGCCAAGATTTTCTTTCTTATTGATTTACATCCTATATACAAAACATATTAGAATAAATCCGAGTCGTAAAACCTAGCTACTTGAAGAGGAGGCCAAGGTAGCGCTCCTATATAGCTACCTGCAGACAAGCAAGGTCCAACGTCTACACAGTAAATGCTGCTCTTTCTCCCCAACGTGCCGCGGTAGCAGCGGGCGATGCGTGCTGTGCTGCGCAGTTGTGCTGAAGGTCGCACGATCGATCCCCAAGCCAGGCGCGGTCTTTGTCACGGCCTCGGCGCGCTGAATCAGCAAATCTGTTTGTGCGCATAGCTATCGTGGGGATGGATATCTACCTTAGGGTAGGGGGTTGGCGGGTCGTCGAACCTTCCGTTTCGGCGCCATGGTGTATAGCGACCCGTCGTCATCTGCAGCTGCACACTGATCTGAAGCCTGTTGGCCTAAAGTGGTGGCAATAATGATAGCACATTTTGAAATTTTGTAATAAGTTTAAAAATACTGCATCAATACTGTTGAAATTTTAACTGAATAATGTTACTTTAACTAGTTACCGATTCCTTATAATGATTATTGTATTCGTTGTCTTTTCAAAATTTTACCACGAAAATAATAGTTTGCGGGTGCAAATCGGGTGGAAATAAAGATAGCACATATGGAAAAAATTGTATTTTAGAAAACAATGAAAGCAAAAAACATAATTCTTAATATTTACAAGCGTTGCCTCTTGATTGCAACACCTCTACCATCGGTTATTCATAGAATTAATTAAATTAGCGAGCATTTCTTCAGGGATAGCCTCCCAGCATTCATTTATGGTCTGCCACAAGCTTTCTTTATCCTAAAATTGTCTCTCATTGGCGTAAATATGCCGTGAGAGTATCCCCCAAAGATTCTCAATTGGGTTTAGATCGGGTGACTTTGCAGGCCAAGCTAAAGTGGCGATATTATGGGCATTAAAATTAAGCCAATTTGTGGTCAACCTCACTGTGTGAATGGCGGCATTCTCTTGCTGGAACATCGCTTTTTGCTGATGTTTATCAGTTTGAAATGGGAGAAGACTAGTTTCTAAGACCTCTGTGTATTTCTGAGCATTCTGTCTACCTTCCATCATCACCAAATTCGCCTTGCCCTTGATGGAGAATGCTCCCCAGANGATGTTTATCAGTTTGAAATGGGAGAAGACTAGTTTCTAAGACCTCTGTGTATTTCTGAGCATTCTGTCTACCTTCCATCATCACCAAATTCGCCTTGCCCTTGATGGAGAATGCTCCCCAGACACCACAGTGTGTTTACCAGTGTTTCGACCACAGTGTGTTTACCACAGTGTTTCGACCACAGTGTGTTTACCACAGTGTGTTTACCACAGTGTGTTAAGGTGTCACACAAATGATGTCACAAAACTGGTGTCACTCAAATGGTGTCGCACAGATGGTTTCACACAAATAGTGTCGCATAGATGGTGTCACACAAATGGTGTCGCACAGATGGTGTCGCACAGATGGTGTCGCACAGATGCATAGTGTGTCTACCACAGTGTGTCTACCTCAGTGTGTCTACCTAAGTGCGTTTACCACAGCGTGTCTACCACAGTGTGTTTACCACAGTGTGTCTACCACAGTGTGACTACAACACTGTGTTTACCACAGTGTGTTTACTACAGTGTTTCGACCACAGTGTTTCGACCACAGTGTGTTTACCACAGTGTGTTTACCACAGTGTGTTTACCACAGTGTGTTTACCACAGCGTTTCTACCACAGTGTGTTTACTGTAGGGTGTTTGCCGCAGCGTGTCTACCACAGTGTGTCTACCATAGCGTGTGTCTACCACAGTGAGTCTACCATAGCGTGTCTACCACAGTGTATTTATTTACTCTAGGGTGTTTACCGCAGCGTGTCTACCAAAGCGTGTCTACCATAGCGTGTCTACCATAGCGTGTCTACCAAAGCGTGTCTACCATAGCGTGTCTACCATAGCGTGTCTACCACAGCGTGTCTACCATAGCGTGTCTACCATAGCGTGTCTACCATAGCGTGTCTACCATAGCGTGTCTACACAGTGTTTCTACCACAGCGTCTCTACCATAACGTGTCTACCACAGCGTGTCTACCACAGCGTGTCTACCACAGCGTGTCTACCACAGCGTGTCTACCACAGCGGTCTACCATAGCGTGTCTACCACAGCGTGTCTACCATAGCGTGTCTACCATAGCGTGTCTACCACAGCGTGTCTACCACAGTGTGTCTACCACAGTGTGTCTACCACAGTGTGTCTACCACAGCGTGTCTACCATAGCGTGTCTACCACAGCGTGTCTACCACANGTGTTTACTACAGTGTTTTGACCACAGTGAGTTTACCACAGCGTGTCTACCAAAGTGTGTTTATCACAGCGTATCTACCACAGTGTGTTTACCACAGCGTGTCTACCACAGCGTGTCTACCACAGCGTGTCTACCACAGTGTGTCTACCACAGTGTGTCTACCACAGTGTGTCTACCACAGCGTGTTTACCATAGCGTGTCTACCACAGCGTGTCTACCACAGTGTGTCTACCATAGCGTGTCTACCACAGTGTGTCTACAACAGCATGTCTACCATAGCGTGTCTACCACAGCGTGTCTACCACAGCGTATCTACCACAGCGTGTCTACCACAGCGTGTCTACCATAGCGTGTCTACCATAGCATGTCTACCACAGCGTGTCTACCATAGCGTGTCTACCACAGGGTGCTACCAAACTTCTTGCTCAAATATTAGCCGCCACGCAAGCTGGCTTTTGCAAACATCACCAGTGAGGTTTCTTATATAAAATATTATATTGATGCGAAGATTGGAGGACTCCCAGGCTAGGTCATATTGAAGAAGTGAATAAGAAAGCCTTCTGGGATTTTAGACCAATAAAACTAAAATCCTAGAAGGCTTTCTTGTTCACTTCTCCAAAATATTATATATATTTTTTCAAATTTGTTGTGAATTGAAACTCGGTAGACTCGGCATTTTCTTACTTTGTAAATGGACGCAGCTACGCATTGGGACACTCTGCTGAAAGAACGCGTTGAAATTACAAATACCGAAGCCACACTAAGCAACCGCACGCTCAACTTGATGGGCGGACGTTCAGCTTGCACGTCATTATTGCTACCGTACGTATGATACCCTTGTTGAAAACTGTATCGGGACGCTGTGCAAGTTGAACGCCCACTTATCAAGTTGAGCATGGGATGGTTGAATGTGTCCTCGGAATAACTAGTAGGCTGACATTGCATTTCATTGCCTGTTTTGAAAAAAGCACTTTCATTAAAACTCTGGTTTATTTCTTTTTGCACCTGAAAAGCAGAAACAAAGAGACGACGGCACCTCTCTTGCCACCTTAATTCTTGCGAAATTTGAAATAAATTCATACACATTAGTTATTGTATAAAATAAATGTTGTTCGCTTAACGTCGCTTACAGAAAACACGCACCATTGCTTGCACCGCGGTTTCACTACTGTTATATTCTAATTTTCTATTGGAGCATCCAAAGTAAAAAGAAATTGTGTCGGAATCATATTGCGGCTCTTCAAAAACTTGTAAAATTCGTGTATCCAAAATATTTTCTATTTCGTAAGGGAAACATTCCCCCCCGTTGCCATAAAGTATTTTTTTTGCTACTAAAGCAAGGAAGAAAAAAAAATTGCTCTTGCAGAAGTATAATAAACACAGAAATTGAGTCAGTTTGCACCGTTGAAAAATCGCGTAAATTCTCTGGGTCGTAAGTTTTAAACAAAATGCTGTTTCAATTTCACAGCACCGTTTTTTCTAATAATTTTTGCATCTGTAGTAGTAAAAATAAGCATAGAAATTATCATGGATGTCAAAGTGTTATAAAGTTCTTTCATCACCTCTCACCTGTTTACCCGGCGATGGAAAATTGTACCCTTAAGAACAGCATTAAAGCACCAACCATAGGGGGTCACGGGCCCTGTAAAAGTTTAAAGAAAATCGAGGTTGTCTTTTCCCGTAAAATTTGTTTTCTACCCTAGTAGAGCTCAAGAGGAGGGAAAATTTTTCTTTGGTATCAATATATCTTGCATACTAGGGATTTTTTTAAACCATTTCTATAACCTCCAAATTAAAAGTGCGATCGTCTTGTCCGCAGCAAATTTTGTTTTCCATCCATAGTACGCAAGATTGAAATATATCATATGATATCAAACTACCTCTATAATATTGAAGTTTTGTATTACCTCTAGCATCTCTGAAGTAAAATCGAAATAGTTCGTTCTGTAGTACTGTCTTTCCCCCCATAGTCCCGAAAAACAGAAAAAAAATTTTCTTTGGTGTCAAAGTCATTTTCTTCCAGGCAAAACTGCTTAATTATCGCCAACCCGAACTTGAGGCCTACGGACTTACGGCCAAAGTTGGGTCAATGATCCAAGTTGTGAGAACTTGAGGAGGGGAGACTGGCGGAGTTAGTGGCCTAAGTTGTTTGACGGGCCAACTTGACTTGCCAGCTGCCGCGTTCTGCTCGCCGTTAGGCAACTCGCCCGATGATTATGATGGTCTTGCCATATGGCAATGATATCGTTGCCTGAGACCATGAAGCGGTTGACACATGGCAATGATATTGTTGTCTGAGATCATGAAGCTGTTGACATATGGCAATGATATCGTTGCCTGAGACCATGAAGCTGTTGACATATGGCAATGATATCGTTGCCTAAGACCATGAAGCATAAAAGTTTATTTCCCATTACAATATTTTAATGACTGTCGTACACAAAGCAGTAGGCTACTTGATGTCAGGTCACCATTATTTAGACGTGGTCAGACATTAAACATTTCGAATAGGGGGCTCGAAATGCAATAAAAAATGATTTACTATATTCCAGAGGGTACGATGCTTCGACGCGGTGCGAAAAGAATACATCCAACTTGCGCTGCAATCTATGTTGAATAAAAAATTAAGACTATGCGCTAACTAATGAGATAGTTTAGCTAATAAGTACTTGTAGGGCAAGTTACATCCACCAAGGATTAGATTAGACAGCTGGCAGTAGACGGACCAAGGGGCCCATTCCCAGAGAGGAGCCGGGACTTACGCCCCGGCCCTCTGTGAGCTATTGCCATTATGTCTACCACAATAAAACATCCGAGGCGGCGTAGAAGACGAGGAGAATAAACTCAGCCAAGAAGTTAATTGTGCAAGCACAATTACTTACTGCAGATCCGCGGGGCTAGGAACAGTTAAGTTAGTTAAGAGGCGTGATAGATAACGGATTAAAATGGCCTCTGAAGCTTTGGCCGTTAAGAGTTTGTGATTCCTGGAGGAGGAGAAGGAGGCTATGTTTTTGTTACCGTGTGTCTATTTGTAGGTTTGCGCGTCTCTGTCTGTTTTTCACCGGGACAGCTCAAAGTGTTATCGCCGGATCTTCACGAAATTTACAATTATCGTTGAGTATCTTAGGAGGATCAAATTATTAACTTGCTCGGAAACTACGCTCAATCGTTTGTTTTTTATATATCTGTTTTTCTTGGCAACAAGACAAGTTACAAAGGAATCTTCATTAAATTTGCAGGATATATTAGGAATGTTACGACGATTTAATGATCAGATTATTGCGACGATCTGTTTGTCCGTTTATCTTTATAATTGTTTATGTAATGTTACCCAAAAGGTTATGAACGTATTTTCATAAAATTTGCAAAAACGTTTAGGAACGTTAAGAGATGCAAATGAATATTTTTTTAATCATCTGTTCATCCGTTTGTGAGTTTGACTACCTATAATGTTTATTAGACCATAAAAATAGCTGAAAAACTTATGGGCAGATCTTCATGAAATTTTAGTGTTGGTAAAATAGAAATCGTAGATTCAAGACCAATTTCAATTTTTCATTAACATTGCGTCGCTTTGCAGAGGTATGCGCTCTCATGAAGATTGCTTCGCTAGTTACAAATGTTTTATGAGATAAATATATGTGTCGACAGTTTGAAGTAAAACTTGACTTTTCGGGATCATTATTCTCCCATCGTTAGAATGCTAAAAGATAAAGATGAAGTTAAAAAAATTTAAAAGGAGTAATTTTATTACATCTGTAATAAAATTACTTACTTATGTTTATTTTAAAAAATTAGCCAAATTAGCCCTCGTTTAATAAATGTTTTATGGGATTGAACGTTTGTTAAATAAAATTGTAATGTTGCTATATAGACTCTCGTTTGTGTATTATTTCCTTCGGTGTGTAGATTTCCTCCACTTTACCCCATGTTAATTTTCTCTGGAATGCAATGTATGAATGTCTTAGACTATGCGCCCTATAAATTTCAATACTTTTAGATGGGTACGTCCTCTATCATGTACGTCCTCTGTCATGTAAGTCCTCTATCATGTACGTCCTCTATCATGTACGTCCTCTATCATGTACGTCCTCTATCATGTAAGTCCTCTATCATGTACGTCCTCTATCATGTACGTCCTCTATCATGTACGTCCTCTATCATGTACGTCCTCTATCATGTACGTCCTCTATCATGTACGTCCTCTATCATGTACGTCCTCTATCATGTACGTCCTCTATCATGTACTTCCTCTATCATGTACGTCCTCTATCATGTACGTCCTCTATCATGTACGTCCTCTATCATGTACTTCCTCTATCATGTACGTCCTCTATCATGTACGTCCTCTATCATGTACGTCCTCCATCTTGTTGACTGAAAAGTTATTTTCTAACATGTTTTTCGCTAGTTTGAGTAACGTATATGCTCAAATATTCATGATTCACGATGTCTATTGTTCATTTTTACTTACTAGTACAGGAAGCCTTAAAGAAAGTTCGCAGGATGTGCTTTCGACCTTACAAAGACCAAATAAGCGCAACCTTTTGGAGAGCCAAAAAGGAAATTAGTAAGAAACTTTGGGCGCATTAAGGACCGTACAAAACGTCGCTTTCCCATTCGAATAGCATTGTTTTCAACTTCTTTAAATAACACGCTGGTTCTTATAGTTTTTTATAAGGACCTTTGTCCACTGCCAAAAAGATACCACCTTCATACAAAAGCTTGGCAAGCCTGCGAAAACCGGTAGCGGAACCGGCGGCTCTTGTGATGTTTACTCAGACTCATCAGAGGAACGTGCGTAGGTGATGAGTGATCGAGATGCATTGCGAGCAATACTCACTCATCAATGAGCGTTGAGTGACGAGTGCCGTTGAGGGGTGAGTGATGCTCCTACTCATCGAATGATTTGAGTACGTGAAGAATGATATTCACGCTTCAGGATGCTGAGAGGTGGGTAGTTGAGTCAGGAAATAGGAATGTGAGTCAGAATATCTGGCTATCTGTCAAAATGTCTAAATTTGAGTTAGAAAATAAGAATTGTGAGGCAAAAGATTTACCAGTGAGTCGGGGTATCTAACTTTGAGTAAGACACAAAGGTCAATGGGAAAATGAAAATAAAATTTTATTTCTAACTCTTCCATATGTGTTGGCCAAGGCCGTGAGTGGTTGTTGGACTTTGAAGCTTAATGGGTTGATGCAAAACCATAGTTTAGGTGAATTTTCTTACTCTACTTGACTATACCGTTGTAGTGGCTATCAAATCCCAATTCTGCCCATCCATAACTTCAAAATTTTGTTTTCCAAACCACTACAGTCTTCGATGTGAATCCCTCAGAGATGACACAAATTGGACTCACAACTTTTTCTTAACAAATTATCAAGGAGATTAATTCCCACACGTGTATATATTATCGTGTTTGACAATATACGCGAATACCCACGCGCCTAAACAACTGCGGTTTGTTTTGCGCTTTCTATTCGTGATAAATAACGGTATATGCCTGCGGTAGCGGTAGACTAGAGTGCTGAGCTTGCGACACTGAGCGTCGCAGTGTCCGGTACCGACCCAAGTACACGAACTCTTGTGATGCTTGATGTGCTTACTCAGCATTTGATATGTGCACAGCTGCTACGGGGGGGGGGGGCAGTTGGCTTATTTTTGCGGCACGAACCAGTGTGTGTGGGTTTCCCTGTGAGGGATGCAGTCATGTTAATTATACCTTACCTTTACCATGGACTGGACAGGGTTAGGTATAGTAAGCTATTTAAATGACGAAAGGGAACTTGGAATTTCAAGCAACCAAGGCTTCTTAAAATATCCCATGTCGAGTCCCAGCCGTGTCCAGGTGTGCGGCGCTCACGTGTCAAAAGTTGGAGGTTTCGCCGGTGGTCCCGTGGCCCATTTCGTGTGGGATTTATTTTACTGCGGGGATAAATTGCTGACAGTTTTTACGAGAGTCGTCACCGGAACCTTTTGCGGTTTTCTGACCTAGCCTAGTTTTTAGAGCGTACCTCAGCCAACCCTAATCTAACCTAACGTACCTTACTAAGCCATAGCGTACCTCACCCTACTCACATTCGCCGCTGATGTCGCTGATGTAAGTCACGTGAACCTTCTAGCGTAAACTAGTGATGGGGTGAATATTCGCATCTGCGGAACATCCGCACCTTCTTTACATCCGCAATTGCATTTGAGGATGTCAGAACTGTAAAACCCGCTTGAAGATCAGCATCCGCGGATGTCCCAAAAAAATGACATTCGACCCATCACTAGCGTAAGCTAATGCGTGATTGTATTGCGAACTTTATGGGTGGAGGACCTGTATCCAAAGGAGGGGCGCAGGCAGCGCAGCTGTCTGTTTGGAGCTTAGTGCGCCTTCGACATTTGTGCTGGGAGGTTGCGCTGTGCCAGAAGTGCTGCCTGTCTGTCGGTGCATGGCACATGCAGTGGAATCTGTTTCTCCAGACATACTTTGTGCACATGCCTTTAGCTGTACACATTATTTATGAGGTAATTAACTAGAGTACTCATCCGCCGCCACTAATGAGCATTCACCGTCTTTTTAATGACCAAACAGTGAGGTTAAAAAAGAAATCTTCATAAAGTATCAGCAATTTATTGGGGAGTGTATCATTGCTAGCAAGCAAACCCAATGAAGTAGGGAAAATCTGAATTGAATTTTGGAATTTACGTGGACAGCATAATTCTAGAGAAAACATTTTATAATTGAAGAAATTGCAGAAGGCTGAGGAGAATGGATATAAAAAGCAACTGGAAGACAAATTAAGTGATCCATTGGGTACTGCTAAAGAGATACGTACAACGTGAGGTAAAGCATCGGGAGCGACCGGTGATGTGGAGAAGGGCGGTCTTCTATCTCCCAAGCTCAAAAGAAGACATCAGGAAAGTGCCTTTACTTCTTTGAGGGGATTGGGCTTCAGAATATGCGTTGTATTCAGCATTTGCAAGGAAATAATTTGCATTTAATTTGAGGCACCAATTTCTTCTTATCTCCTCCCCGACCAATCAGAAGCTGAGTTTTTTCTCTTTATTCCTTAGGAAAACATCACGAAGAGACGGACCACCCAAGTCAACAGGCAACCAACCAACAACGCTTTATTAATTAGTGTATACGGTGCCTAGCGTATCCATGATACGCGCCCGGATTTAAAGCGAAATGTAGAGTCAGTTTCTAGGAGTAGTTAACTGCAACAGTAGTCTATTTAATTTTTATTCGGCAGTGTATCACTTAAAGTCTGTCTAAAGTGAAAAATTTATACTGTCCCAAGGGAACATGCCGCCCCCCCCCCCCGCGCTACACTGGGCCAGTGTGTTCTGTAATTTTCTGTTGGTTGTTTCGTGTGCGCGAAAACGGAAATTATCCAATCTCGCGGGATAATTTCATTGGCTGACAGACCAACACTGCGACAATATTGGGCCAATTAGCTCCGAGTATTGGCACTTGTATGGTGACGGACACGATAGCCTATGTTGTTGGTTGCATTTTTTCCTGTTATTTCTTCTACAGATTTTCTTCGTTTTTTTTTTTTTCTATATTATTTTGTGCCCATGTTTTTTCTTTCGTCTCCCGTTTTATCATGTGCTTCTCTTCGACTAGTTTTCAATCGACATTACATTCTGTCCTAGTTTTTCATTTGCTGTATTCGGTAGTTTCTGATTTAATATTTTTCTACACATTTAACATGATTCCGGTTTTTCTTACGGCACTTTATCTTCTTTGCACGATGTTTTCTTGAGCGAAGTTTTTTATCATTTTTCATGTTTTTTTATCTTTTGTCTTCACTTTTCTACTTGTTTTCTCGTCCATTTTTACTTTCTTTCTTCGTTATGATTATAGGTTCGCCCATCCTAGATAATGGGGAGCAGGGACTGCAGGGAGATACTGTGGGGGTCACCTTTGATTCAGCTGAGCTGTCAGGAGGTCTTTCTTTCTAGCCAATTCCATCTCCTTCCATTTTCACACTCCTCCTAATGATGCCTTAATTTATCCTTTCTTTATTTTCCTCGACTTGCTGTCCCTATGCGCGTCCTCTGTGGAAACTCCCTCGAGTATGGGTTTCATATTACAGTCGACTTGTTTTTTTTAGTAGCACAAAATTTTACTAGCGCATCAGGGACACAATGTCTATATCGCGCCGAACTACTCCTGTGCTTCAACACAGGCTCGTGCGCCACTACAACGCGAAGTAGATTAGATTAGATTAGATAGGCGGCAGTAGACGAACCAAAAGGCCCATTCCCAAAAAGACACCGGGATTTA
>LQNS02001155.1:14073025-14089095 GCA_001587735.2 Parhyale hawaiensis
ACAGGTGTTTGAGACTGTGACTTTTCCTTAGAGACACTTACTGGACTCCCGCTTTCAGTGATGGATGACTCAAGGTCTATTTGGCGGGCATTGGTAGGTTGTGGTACATCAGTACCCTTAGACGTCTCGTTACGTCTCGTTTCAAATTATCAACGATTTTTGTCTTGCTTTTCTACCGGTAGGTCTCAGAATTTGAGCGAACTCGGATGAGTTCTGAGTGGTCAGTGCGTTATTGACAGGAAACGGCGCATGTTGTGCATCTTCAACTCCCGGGCACGGCTGAACGCTTTGGCTCAGCTACGCCGCACATGGGAAGGAAACGAAAAACAAGGTAGAAGTCTAGCGGGAATAGGTCAGCCACCTCGATCAGCCTCCCACCTCCCGAAACAGAAAGGGAAGTATTGAGAGCCTACCTAACTTTACAATACTAACCTCGTCAGTAGGAATTGCGGCAAGCTGCAACATCTTTTTCGGAAAAGGCACGTGGGACCCTTGGGTGACTAAGGCTCATATATTGAGACAGGGAAAGAGCCCGGCAGAATATACCCTTGAGGGCTGTCTACATGTTACATGTCTCTCGTTTCTTCCTCTGTGAGATCGCCTCTGTAGTGGAAGCAGAGGCCCAAGCTATTCACTTTCGTGTTCTAGATCCTCGCCGTAAGCAGGCTTCACATATCGTTGCATCACGGTATGACAACCGAATCTTCATCACCAATATTTACAGAACATCACTCGCTCCGACAATAATTCACTTAACTGGCTGACACGCGCTTCGTTTATATTACCACCGAGCAGCATAGCGCCCTGAATACCGAAAGTGCTAATGCTGCATTGCTATTTTCGATGCCAATGTCAACTGTATGTTATTTATGCAAGAGACAGACGGTTTATTTCGGTTATTGCAATGTTAATATCTCCTTCTGCATGGCGCTGAATTCAAGGAGTTATTTAGCCTTAATTTGTTAGCAACAACAGTTGTAGGCGTTCGATTCGCTATTTTCGATCGAATTTCAGGCAGCAATTGCGATTTCAAGATAATTTATTGAAGTTCCGAACAAAGTAAGGCCAAGTGAATTTATTAGTTTGTCTCAGTCACAGTGAACGAAACAAAGATTAATTTTAACATTTTTTTCTGTTCTTTTTGAATTGCTATTCCCATATGCAGTGAACCACCTTGCTTTGGTCCCTCGTTTATCACGAAATAGTCCTTGTTCCATTTGCTTCACTCTTCCCTTTCTTTATTTAAAACAAAGCTTCAATTCCTTATCACCACCTCTACCCATGCATTCACTGATGTCGCAAACAGCTCTATTCCAATAAAATGTGATCTTTAATTCACGAGATTCAACCCACTACCGCGTAAAGTGAACCGTTATTTATCATAACAAAGCACTATTGACTAGAATGCGTGCGCCAATGGGTCATGAAAAAGAATATATATTTATAATTGATGGACAAAACTCGTTTGTATGGACTTCAAAGCTCTGTCTCATATTCGGACATCACGCCAGCCAAAATGAGCTACTATGTGAAAGATAAAGCCGCCTTCACCGTTCATTCCAATTAGGAAATCCACACGCACTGGCTCGTGCTGTAGAAATATTCTCTCTTGTGCTCAGAGAACCGCTAGGCTGCTGTCGACCAGAATTTATCTGAGCTCTGGTGTAATTGATGGAAGACTTGTATAAATGATAATTGCGTCCCTCCTCCCCGACAGTAAGGCCAGTACCTTTCCAGTGGACTGTAAGTGATAGAAATTCTGACGCTGCATTACCGAGAGCTAAGACTTTCTCCCTGGCTTGGAATAGAACGCCCGCTTTCGTGGCAACGAGTGAGGCGACACCTCTAATCACTGAATCACTGACAGGGGGGGGGGGGTATTTGTGGGACTTGGCATGACCCGACTAGTTAACAGTGTCGTAGTTCTAGGTAATGTCGCTAGCAAGAGAGCAAGAGTGCGGTGGTGTGTCTAATATACTAATTGCTATAACTACTGATACAGTAACTACTGATACTGTAACTACTGATACTGTAACTACTGATACTGTAACTACTGATACTGAAACTACTGATACTGTAACTACTGATACAGTAACTACTGATACTGTAACTACTGTTATTTGCAACGAGCTACCGTCTTTCCGTTACAAGGATGCTGTGTGCTTGACATACTGCACCCAATGGTGTGGCATGACGTAAGTTTGGCATAATAAGTTTGGTGGAGCGCGACAAAATAAAATATATTTTCTTGTATTCTTATTTAGATAAGCCTCGTAATATTCAAATCTTTGCAAAAAAAATCAATTTTCAGTAATGTATATACATAAGGAAGTTTTTATTGGGAGTCTTCTGGGATTTTATTTATTTAACCCCAAGCTTTCGAGCTTTTAAGCACAGCCCGTCTTCAGGGGAACCAAGGAGCTTTAATATTAAATCTCCATGAGGAGAACGGAACTTAAAATTCTACCAGCAGAACCAAGTTGCAAAGTATAAAAACGTTGTACCTATGCTAGCTACCAATAAAACAGAAAAAAAAAATAATAAAATATATCGTAAAACATTGAAATTCAGACAGTAAAAACGAAGAAAGTTCATTTCTATACTTTGCAACTTGGTTCTGCTGATAGAATTCGAAGTTCCGTTTCCCTCAAGGAGATTTAATATTAAATCTCCTTGATTCCCACGAAGACGGGCTGCGCTTAATGGCACGAAAGCTTGGGGTTAAATAAATAAAAAAAAAAAAACAGGAGACTTTCAATAAAAACATCCTTATGAATACACCTGGGTGTCAACGCATAGTTCAATATATATATATATATATATACCGTATTCTTCTGTTCTCTCCTGAATGATGCTATTAAAATTGAAGTCTTCATAAAAAATACAAACTTCCTACAAAATTTGTTTTGCATATTCTACTGTTCTCTCCTGAATGAGGGTATTAATGTTCTGATATTCTCAAATGAATGCAAACTTCCTGCGATGTTCATACTTATGTGTTCTTTCTTAAATGAGGCTATTAACATTTAAATGGTCGAAAGCAAATGTAAACTTCCAATGATGTATGTAAGTATGCATGTATTCTTGCCAGGCTGAGGCTATTAATGCTCAAATCTTCGCAAAAATGCAAACTTTTCATTGCTACTTTGCATTCGCCCGTCTGCTCTCATTAAGCGAACATTGCTGCGTCTCATTAAAATTTTAAATCCGCACTAGAAAAGATTAAATAAATAGAAAAAATAACGCAGCATTACTGCCACCGCTCCTACCGGGTAAACACGCCTGCCTGAAAATTAAAAAAAAAGGTCCTAAAACTGGCGGCCGACATTTCACCGCCCTCAACACGTCTCTCCTCTTGAGCTCTGCAAACAGCCGCCTTTAGTTCAATTTTTTTTGCTAAATTTTGAACTTGACGTGTCATGGGTGGCGCGAACGGCCTTATGTCTGCCAAAAATGCCGGTCTTCTTGGAGCTGCGAGCAAAGCTGTTTTGGGTGTAAATATGTGTTGTTTATGGCCAGTCTTCCAGCCATGGATATACAATATTTCCCAATGGTGAAGTAAATTATGTAACTTAAGTATTATTATTATAACAATTGTCAGATAACGGTAAACTGTGGTCCTCGCATTATATATGGCGTACCTCAGAGTATGGGTTAGGTTAGAATAGGTCAGGTGTGAGATGTTAGGTGAACTAGGACTAGATTAGGATAACTGAGAATCGGTTACGTTAAGTAAGGTTACTAATAATAGGATAGGTTAGGTCAAAAGAAAATAGGTCACCATAGGCTAAGTTAACTGAGAATAGGTTAGGATTGGGTTAGATTAACTGAGAATAGGTTAGGGTCAGCTAGAATAGGTGTCTAACTTAACTTACAGTCACACTTATTATACATGATTGTCAGGTAGGTTTCATACCATACCTGTGCCTCAATTATGATGTATAAATTATTGTCTCATGGGCAAATAATTCATTAGTCCTGTAGCAGTTTTTATTATTAATTTTTGCAGTTTATAACTCACCCCCCCCCCACTTCACCACTGCTTTGTGAAAATTAAATTTATAACTACAGCACTACTTATGAGCCACTCTTGGTTTTCTTTTCCACTTTTATTCTCAATAGCTGGCATAATCAATGATTTATAAATTACTTGTTATAGCGCTGCCTATCGGTCTCCCCCTCGAACACCGCCCAATTCAAGGAGCATCCCGTATCATGACTTCGTTTGAATCCATCAGAATCACCTTTCAATTTTATTAGCATTACCAACAGCAACACTCCGCCATGTATCACCAGTAGATTGCATCACGTTCCATTACCATCAACAGCACTCCGCCATGTATCACCAGTAGATTGCATCACGTTCCATTACCATCAACAGCACTCCGTCATGTATCACCAGTAGATTGCATCACGTTCCATTACCATCAACAGCACTCCGTCATGTATCACCAGTAGATAGCATCACGTTCCATTGCCATCAACAGCACTCCGTCATGTATCACCAGTAGATAGCATCACGTTCCATTACCATCAACAGCACTCCGCCATGTATCACCAGTAGATAGCATCACGTTCCATTACCATCAACAGCACTCCGCCATGTATCACCAGTAGANGTATCACCAGTAGATAGCATCATGCTCCATTACCATCAACAGCACTCCGCCATGTATCACCAGTAGATAGCATCACGTTCCATTGCCATCAACAGCACTCCGCCATGTATCACCAGTAGATAGCATCACCTTCCATTACCATCAACAGCACTCCGCCATGTATCACCAGTAGATAGCATCACGTTCCATTACCATCAACAGCACTCCGCCATGTATCACCAGTAGATAGCATCACGTTCCATTACCACTTCATTAGCAGTTCTTCATTGGAGCGTAATTAGGTTTGTTTATTTGAAAAGGAAGGTCGGCAATTTTCTGCCTCGTGCTTCTATTCAAGAGAATTTTCCCGCTATTTTTCTCGAATTGTTTCCTTAATAGACGCAGTTTTAACGATTGTAATGTTTTTGTTTTGTTAATTAGATTGATTACCACGACTTTACCTTTACATACACTGTTAATTGATATGCTAAAATAGACCAATTTTTACTCGATGAACGAAGTTAATTCGAGTTTTCCAGCGTGGCTCACTCGTTCCGTGATGTGAGGAAAACAATATCGGATTTCTTTTCTTTTCTTAAGTTGAAAGGTTGTCTTTGTTGCAAGAAGTTAATCCACGATATTTTATTTCGATCGTACTGAATATTTTATCTGCCAATCGAACGCGCCTTAAATGTTTCAGTAATCATTCAGTTGTTCAGCTCAACCGGTATCCTGGATACCAACTGGATACGAATATGTTACTCATTTTGCTCTTCGCTCTTCTCAGTCTTATACAGTTTGACTGCTGAAAAAATAATGCACATGCAGTTAAATGTACACAGTAGAAACATGTAGAAATTACACAAAATGCAAGTTTCCTTCAGTTATGCTCGGACCTACGTCATGGGCACGACGTGTGGAAATAGCTACATGTCAAGTCAGATAGTACTTTTATGACCTTGTCGTCAGTAACACCTTGAAACTGATACCTTTTGTTCCCTCTTAATACCGTATCAATGGCTACTCTATTTTCTACTATATAATACTGAAATCTTGGAGGAAATATATGCTGGAGCGCGCACGTCCGCTATGTTCCACTCAAGCTGGCATGAGTAACTGCCGTCTCTTTTGGCGGGTGACATCTGCAGGTGAGGAGGGGGGAGAGACGATATCAAGCTCTTGCTGTTCTCCAACTAACTAAATTACACATATTATACCCATATAGTAAATTTATATTTTCAGTTCCTTAGTGGACTCGACAAATAAAGCAATTGGTATCCAATTTACTTTGTGCTTCAAGCTCCTGTCCAATCTTGAACGTTAATATTTTGCTAACAGGCTCCGCGAGCCTGCTTGTGCTGCAATAAGCGGCTGATATGGTACGGCGCTTTTAATTGTGCGTAAGAAGTAGCTGTCAGCCAGTCACTCACCCAGGTTATCTGCCTAATTTTAGGTATTGGGGTTGGAGGCTACACCATTTCCTACGGCAGTCGCCTGCACCACAGTGGTCTGAGGTTCGCTCCATTTATAGTTCCTGCTAGACTGAAATGAAGACAGACGGTTAAACGGACAACTAAAGCCACGAGCAGAATAATTATTATAGAAGCAGAAAGATAGTGAAGATGGTAGATAGGATACAAATAAGAAATGTACTTTAGAATGTTACTTCTGAAATATCTGAATTTTATTTCAGTAACGGAAAAAGAGCAGCTGTGATTAAGGTTTCAAACAAAACAACCCAACTATATCGTTGATAAATGCTCCCATACCTAATACTGAAAGTGCAACGTGCATGCAAACGTAAGGACGGATATATGTGTAGAGGAACAAGCAGAATTGTATGTAAATCATCGTATGATTTACAATTTAACAGCGGCCGAATGAAATGGTAAATCTGTTTGCTACACGAATAAATGCAACAACGTTCGGTAGTATACTGTTGGAAATAGAAAAAATTGTTTGCTAAAGGAATAAATGAAACAATGTTGAGCAATTTTACAGTGAAACTGAACATTGGACGTATAAATGCCCTGTTTTTCAGTTGGAAATGAAAAATGATTGTATGCTAAAAAAGTAAATGAAACAATTGGATGCAATTCGCGCCTCACACCACAGCCTGTTGCCGCTGACCGCTACAACGCTCATTACTTCCTCACCGGTCCTGAATTTCGTATCTTAATGACCTCATTATGCGCGTCACGTCCGTCAGATGGGACGCATACATTGACGAACTGTCGTCCTTATTTGGCATTGTTAGCCCCAAATTTCGGCTTTTGGCATCTGAGAGGAAATTTGCCCTTCTTTGCCTTCCTAAAAATTTGTTGTTTTTTAACGTTGAAATGACATTTTGTGGTTATTTAACGTTGAAATGACATTTTGTGGTTATTTAACGTTGAAATGACATTTTGTGGTTATTTAACGTTGGAATGAAATTTTGTGGTTATTTGGCGTTGGAACGAAATTTTGTTGTCGTTATTTGGTGTTGGAGTGGAGTTTTGTGGTTATTTGGTGTTTGAACGAAATTTTGTTGATATTTGGCGTTGGATCGAAATTATGTGGTTATTTGGCGTTGGAACGAAATTTTGTTGTCGTTATTTGGCGTTGGAGTGGAGTTTTGTGGTTATTTGGCGTTGGAGTGGAGTTGTGTTGTTATTTTGTGTTGGAACGAAATTTTGTTGATGTTTGGCGTTGGATCGAAATTATGTGGTTATTTGGCGTTGGAACGAAATTTTGTGGTTATTTGGTGATGGAACGAAATTTTATCGTTATTTGGCGTTGGAAGGAAATGTTATTTTGCCTAGGAACGAAGTTTTATTGTCACAACTTCCATAGTTATTTGTCTTTATCTATGATGAACATTTTATAGTTACTTTTCGTGAGAATGAAGTTTCGTTATCCTAATATTATAAAACGAAAACGCTTCATGTATTTATTTATTTCGTGCTTTGCTCTTAAGGAAATAGGCGAAAAATTGGCCAGGTCGATGACAGGTTGCAAAAGATGTCGAAAGTGGGATCCTTATTCCTTTAACTGAATGCACTTCTTACTTGAAACACTTTTTAGAATAGAAAAAATATATTTAGGCTTAAATGTAGCTTCTGGAGTTCGATAATCAACTTTTTTATTTCAGGTCACGACGTATAAATTTGGGAGATGATCAACGAAGCACTCTCGAGGTGATATTTGTTCACGGGCAGTAGACAATTATTTTTTCTATCTTACTGCCTTTCTTATTTGACGGAGTAGTTTTCTCTTCACAGGCCAAAATTTCAGCACTTCAAATGAAGCAGATACTTGAGTTGGAAAGACGGTACCAACTATGACATTGCTACGGAGCGCTCACATTGTATCTAAGCTGACTGGAGTCGCATTGAAATTTATTGGAGTATTTTACTCAAAATTTTGCTTCTGCCTGTGAACATAGAAGACCTAAAGATGAGAGCACGACAAAAGATCAATAAAGAAAACGAAGAAGTAAGCCAGAAAAAAAAAAAGATTCCGCACCGGCCTATAATTATTAGGCAAACATATCGATTATTGCGTGAATTTTTCACGCACGGGTCCACTTGTTAATAATAATTATCTCTGTCGGAACAAAGCTTTGTCGTTGTCTAGCGTGAGCGACATTAGCTTTATTTAACCAATTCCTTAAAAAGTGCGCCTCGGTTTGGCTTCAGTTTGAACCACGCGATATTGCCGTTAATTGACTGAATAAAACAAAACTTTTATCATTATTATTAATTTTTATTTAAATAATGATGCATTCAATGCAATTTTGTAAAATTCTGCAACACTAATGAAAAATATGTCGATCGATCAAATTTTTGACTGCAGAGTAAGCGCAGCCGTGTCCCCCCTCCGCTGCCTCCCCCTCCCCCAACCATTCCCAACCCTATGTCTCTGTCCCCTACTCCTTTGCCCCTATTCTCTACCCCCAATCCACTATCACCATGGCCCCTGCTCCCCTATTTGGGCTGGCAATAATATCCAGCCCGACAGGGAGGAGCCATTTTGGGACTGACAAAAATAGGGTTAAGCTGCTGTCTGTTACATAAACTCATGTTGTGGCGGCTGAATACTTCAGAAACCAGCCAATTGAAAGAATGACCCAACCCCATCTGGGTTGCAGGTAGCCCTAAACGCGCTTCTGTACATACCATAGTCAAAATTTGATGGCTGCCCCTGAAACTCAAATCGCCAATCAGCTTTTAGAGGCGGATGTAAATTCTGCTAGGGTAATATATATGTCAATAAATAACAAATGAAAGCGTTGCTGCCAGGGATAGAGAGAGCTGCCCATTCGCTAATTGAGTTTCCCACCGGCCTTTAAGGTTTCCTTTTACTAACCAAGTTGCACTTTTCCATCTCCACGACTCGTTCCGAAACCAATTAGAAATTTTCTTGGTTCTGCGGAAGCCCCCAAGCGCCTCTGCGGCGCCCCCGACTCGACATTTCGAAAAACGAAGTCCGTTTTTTTTCCACCCAAACTGGAAGTAACTTTTGCCTGTTCTTTGTTATGGAAGTTGAGTTCTTACGGGCCTTTTCCATTGGCTACGACAGACTCCGCTATGCCGAAGCTACACTATCCAATCGCACGCTCAACTTGTGACCGGCCTTCAGCACACACGTCACGTGCCAGCTAAACATCCGCCCATAAGTTGAGCGTGAGAATGTACAGTGTGTCCCCGGGATAACGTTTCACGAACGGTTTATTACCAACATTCCGTAGTGTATTTGTCGTGTTCAGCAACGTCGACGACAAGGGGAGGCTTTTCGCAAAGTTTTCAATGGTGGTTAACACCGCCTTGCATAAGTTTCAGATTTCGTCTCATGGCGGGTTCACACGATGGTCAAACGAAGTACTTCCTTCAGTTGATGGAATATTTTGTTGAGCCCTCATAAACATAACTGTAGCCCTCAGGGGTACATTCTGGCCGGCCCTATCCCTGTCAGAATATATGATATATGGGCTTCTGGACCCTGGGATGTCCCTGCTGTCGTCTCCGCAGGAAGTTTTGCAGCTGGCCACAGTTCCTGCTGAAAAGGTTAGATTTGTTAGGTTAGGTAGGCTCTCAATACTTCCCCTTATGTTTCGGGAGGTGGGCCGCCGATCGAGGTGGCCGACCTCTTCCGCTGGGCTACTATCTTCCGGAGGGCCATGTAAGGGACCGTCAGCATGGGCGTTTCTTTTTTCTGTCTTCTTCTCTTTTCGTTTCTTTACCCTGTGCGGCGTAGCTGAGCGAAAGCGTTCAGCCGTGCCCGGAGGTTGAAGATGCATAATTTGCCCCTTTCCCTGTCTGTAGCGCACTGACCACTTTAGAACTCATCCGAGTTCGCTTATAATCTGAGACCTACCGGCAGAAAAGCCGAAACGAAAATCATTATAATTTAAAACGAGAGGTACTTCGTATCCTAGTGGCCACAGGAATAGTTCGGCGCGATATAAACATTGTGTCCCTGATGCGCTAGTAAAGTTTGTGCTACTATAGAACTGTTTGTCTGCTAAAACGATTACTGCTACATAAGCCGTGAAGTCACTCTGCTCAGCAATGGCCATTAATAGTGTTTCGGATATTTATTAACGTAGCAAATAGTGCTTCATAAAATAAGCTTATGCTTAATTCAAGTACCCTTCACTACATAGTTATCATTTATGAAGGCTACTTAATTGTACTATTCCTACGGAAAAAGCAGGCTTACGTCAAGAAGCGAAGGTGTTGCCCCATTCATACAAAGTTGCATTATTTTTCTTCAGGGGTTATTTGTCTTGTTCTATTCCGACTGGAAAATAAAACCTTCGTAGCGAAGTAGTACAGCCTGGCATTAAAAATTTGATTACCTAGCGTAATCATTAGGTCAAGTTCACCCCTTTTTTTCACTACATTAAAACAACGATACCTGATAGCAGCGAGGTAGCACAACCTAGAATTATTAGCGCTGAGTCCGCAATAAAGATGAGGTCAAACGCTTCTCTCTTTCCAGTGCCCTAAGGCAGCACCATCTGGTGGCCGATATCCGTCTTTGTAACTGATACGCCGGGCTNTAGCACAACCTAGAATTATTAGCGCTGAGTCCGCAATAAAGATGAGGTCAAACGCTTCTCTCTTTCCAGTGCCCTAAGGCAGCACCATCTGGTGGCCGATATCCGTCTTTGTAACTGATACGCCGGGCTTGCGTTTCTCGGCCCGGCCCCGGACATTTGTCATCGCTGTTAGGAAGGTGACAGATCTTCGCCTTGGCAAAGACGTCAAGTGGAGTAATTTTCTCAGTTACCGGACACCTGAAAACGACGCTGGGCCAGTTTGCTTCTACGCTTTGAAGTGAGATGGGGGGATCCCACGTGCAGTTATTCATGTCGCCTCCCCAGTACTTTTATTTAGATAATTCGCAAAGTGGGCACGGTGGTAAAACAAGGTAATAATAGTGATAGCAATATTGGCTTTAAAAGCGGTAATATAACAACTAGCTGCTCCCGTGGAAATTCCACGGTTAGTGAATATTTTCACTTACCTTATTTAAGCTGAGGTAGCACCCATATCTAAACCACCCCGTCTGAACTAGCGTCTTCTGCTTAACCCAGGCTATCCTCATGCAGTCCGTCTACCTTACGTCTCGTCTAACTTTTCCTAGCATTTCTATTTCATCCCTGAATCACGCAAGTGTCCAGTCACCAACGAATTCGCTCTTGTTTTTTGACATAGAAATACGACGGTACACCTTACAATGTTCTCCTATGCATTTGTACATATTTTCTATGCTCTGTTTCCTACAGTTTCAGATAATTTAGCCCTCCACAAGGTTACACGTTTCAATTTTTTTCGGTGCATCCGTTTTTTTTTTCTACTTCGGAGCCCGCGGAAACTGATCAGTAGCCCACAATTTTTCTGCTTTGTTTGTTGCGATAGCAATAGCACTGGAGCGGCTCGTAAGATGGGACAGAATACACGTGCCCCGATGACTGTGAGGAATAGTTATGAGCCAAAGGTATATCCTACCGCAACAGTGAAGGTATAACAACGAGCAAAGTTAGCGTAAACAATTGCGTTGGTTATTTCTATTACAGATTACCACCAGGGCCTAATATGGCGGCAGAGAAGCGGTGCGGCAGCAGTATAGTAAAGGAAAACAGATTCTGTCAATTTCTTTACTCGCATCAGGGTAATATTCTGTTCTTAAAATGTCATGGTATTTGGTCAGACATCGTACTGAAGGGGCGGATTCTTTCCCAGCAGCACATTCGCTTTAAATATAAAAAAAACTTCAGAGCAAAAATTCCCAACAATACCCGTTTAGTTAACCCGTGCCATATCTAGGCTACGCAACTAGCCTTATTAGAAATGTCATCCGCTACCAGCAAAGCGAGTAGAACGTTGTGAGTACGGGTGAAATGATCCACATTTGAGGTCAAATCCCTAATTTCCCTCTATCTATTATTGAAGAGCGTGACACAAAAGGTAGGTACGTACGTAGGTACTAGCGTATTAATCAAGGAGCTTCTAATGGGAGGAGCAAGCCCAAGCGCTCTCTGGGCGAGTAAACACATGGCTTTGTCACGTGATCGAAGCTGGCGTTTGGAGTCCTTAAAGTGGCTGAAGTGGCAGTGGTCAGCACATATAATTAAGGAAGATACAGACGGGAAGTTCTTCAGTAATGACAGAAAATCGTGTCTGAAGATTTATTTCCCAGTGCTCACCCTGTTACTTTCAACATCAGATGGTATACAGGATACAAGTTTCCTTTACATACTTCCATCCGCTCGGAATTTCGTCGACGGTTAATGGCTATAAAAATTTGAGCTCAGGACTCTTTCCTATACAGGCTGCGTGAGGCAATGCCGCTCTCCGATTGGATATGCCACACAGCCAGTTCAAGGGAAAAGTTTACTCGAAACGCTCCCGTAGGGTAAATAGAGAGGGTGCGCTCCTGCTTATCAGAACCTCCTTGGTAGTAATATATAGATGATTATTATTAATAAATCGGAAGTAAATAACAGAGGTAAATTGTAATAATTATTCGACGGGCAGTTCTTCAATATTGCCAGAAAATTGTGTCTGGAGATTTATTTCCCAGTGCTCACCCTGTTACTTTCATCATCAGATGGTATACAGGATACAAGTTTCCTTTATATACTTCCATCCGCTCGGAATTTCGTCGACGGTTAATGGCTATCAAAATTTGAGCTCAGGACTTCTTCCTATACAGACTGCGTGAGGCAATGCTGCTCTCCGATTGGATAAGCCACTCAGCTAGTTCAAGGGAAATGTTTACTCGAAACGCTCCCGTAGGGTAAATAGAGAGGGTGCGCTCCTGCCTATTAGAACCTCCTTGGTAGTAATATATAGATGATTATTATTAATAAATCGGTAATAAATAACAGCGGTAAATTGTAATAATTATTCGTATCGATGCCTCTGCATTTTTTATCAACGGGGCCGGAAAGGACTGAGTGCTTACGAGCATCAAATAGCACACAACCTCACACGACCAGAGTACGAGTCTATAGGAGAGCCACTAGCTACGTAAGACGGCGGCCTCGAGGCAGAATTTTATCTGAGCTCCCAACACACATTGTGGACATACAGTGCTGTTGCCTAGACACCCTCACTTTCTCTGTAGCGATATGTAATGATACCATCAACTTGTTAAAATAAATCCCCTGGTAACATATTTATGTAGCTGAAGCTCGTGTCATTATCTGATGCCGACAGAGAATTACTTCAGCTCTGCTCTAAAGAACATCTATTCCTTTCCCATCCTGTTTTGATATTCCACTCAATTCGTAGGTCACGAGGTCCCGAGACAATAAAGCTTTGCTGTAGTAAGGAAGTGAAATTCAGTATCAATGCCACCGCTAAGATGTACCTCGCACTTTTCAAAGCTTAAATTTCAAATTTGGAAAAGCAAGGGCCTCTTTGGCTTATAGCAAGTGAAACTTACCTCTTTCCTATCTAATGCTTCATATCGGAGCGGAGAGACTGAGTTAGCTGGCAAGCAAGCATTAAAATATGTATTATTATCATTTAGTGTGATGATAGTACTGTATATGTCTTATGTTTACGTACCTTGCCTTGCTATACATCCTTCAGTTTCTTTATGACTATGTAGGAGTAATTACGACCATGTTACGAACCGTATCTTTCTGGTACTCCTTCCATCAGATTATGATTACGTAAAAGTTCTAATTATGTTTTCGCACTTAATCTTTTGGGCCATCTTCCCTAGCAAATAGGAATAATTGTCTCCTATGTTATTCACACATGGTTCTATAAGTTTTACCATAGGTAATAGTATCTTTAACAGCCCCCGAATAGTTCTGACGGCTGATTGATTGAACTTCGATAAGATCTCCTTTATTACCTCCGTCAAGGAGCTTATGTATCGACGAGGTTTATTTCTCAATTATTCTGTCTCTTTTTCGGCAACATAACTCAAAACTTTATGGGGACGGAGCCTTACAAAACTTACAGGAACTGTAAGATTGTCGAGAACAATAGACGATTCAATATTGGTGTTGAGCCGTCAGTTTGTTTGTCTGTCTACCCTTGTATCTTTTAGCATTGTCTTGTTTGGCGGAAGTATCCGCGCTCGGAGTGCAGTACTTGTTAAAACCGCGGCCACAAAAAAAAAAAAAAATGTTCTAGGAGACACAGGGAATGAAAGTTGAGCAAGCAGCACACGTTCATCAGCATAGACCACGCAGGTAATAGGCAATGTTAGTCTTAATTAAATTTAGGTGATTTTGGTGTGTCTTAAAATTCAGTAATTGTAGCTCACCATTTATGTATGCTTACCAATTCATGTTCCGTTGTTATAAACACGGTCCTTTCATCACCGCGAGCAAAATTGACTCTTTGTTTAAGATCCCTAAAATTATTAGAAAACATTTTAGCAAAATTTCCCCTGTTAGTTAAAGGATCTATTTGGCACAATCCCATCTTTCGTCCGTTAGATTACTTGGGGTAACTTTTTGGTATAAGAACTACAACATTATTTGAAAAAAAAGTAAAACATTAAAATTTGACACTGAAAACCAAATGACATGGAAAGGAAAGGCCCACAGCATCGCCTTAGTTCCACCCAACCATTACTAATCAACACCCAATAAGTATACACCCCTATTTTCACTCTTCCACCGCAACTTGTCTCCGCTTCATCCCGTATGCTGCACAACCCCCCGCCTAGCCCAACGATATATCTCGTCTGCTTCTGCCGATACTAGAAATAGTCTAATGATACTTTATTCTGTTCTTCCTCTTCTTTCCCGACTTACCGCATCCATGCGTTTTGATCCTGTGTGGTACCACCCAAGTGCATGGGTTCCACGTTGATATTGGAGTGCCATATATGACCCTTTCTTTTCCTTTCATAGAATAGCTTTGTACTGATCTAATTAGAAATAACTCCTAGTTATGAATCTCTCTCTGATGACGCGTAAGGGCGATTTCGCTGTGTTTCACTAATGTTGATGTCAATGTGCAGGTAAAATTAATATTCTACAGTATAGCGCATTATGGGATAATTTTAATGTATTATGTATTTACTGTTTAGGACTGTCCATAGATACTACGTATTTTTTCTGATAATATATACCTTCACTCAGGAGGTTATGTTTTTGTCGAATTTACCTTTTTGTCTGTTTGTTTCTCTGTCACCAAGATAACTCAAAAAGTTATGAACGGATCTTCACGAAATTTACAGGGATTGTTAGGCATGTTAGGTGGAACAGATATTAACTATTAGTAAAGACCGTTTTACCGTTTGCTTGTTTGCCTCTTTTTTTTCTCGGAAACGTAAATCAAAAAGTAATGTGCGGAAACTTATGAACTTGCCCAAATTTTTACACTTTGACGCCGCAAGTGAATACTTTGAAAATATATTAATATGTGGAAATATTTGCCTAATCCTATTCGAATGACGTGACGCACGAAACGGATACGGCTCATATATGTTTTCGAGATAACTTACACTGTCTCCAGTGCTGCCGGGAAATGTTTTGAAATGCTCGTCTGGAATTCGGTGTATAATTTCGAAATGAGCTAACATTAGAATATTCATACGCCACAGACATTCGCCACGCTCTCTAGTTAAGAATCACTTTCCATCTTGTCATCTAAGAAGATTTCCCTAAGTATTACTAGAGTTCACAGTACTGTTTGGGAAAGACCACTATCGCTCTTATCATCTAAAATTATTTCCTTGTGTACTACTGATATTTACACTGCGATGTCGCACTCAAAAGAATTCTTGCCGCAGATCCTAATAATAACAACCCTCCTAATTATAATCATGTTTTTCGTAGTAGTCGTCAGAAAAGCTGCAATCAGTATCGGTCTATTGTTAGGAAAACATTGGAAGTTAGTATCGTGATACATATATACCTAATGATAGGTCATTTAATAATTTACACGGTATAAACAAAATAATTGGCATGGTGTTTTTACTAAAACATTTCTACCTCAAATAAGTGCGTAC
>LQNS02001155.1:14110437-14120844 GCA_001587735.2 Parhyale hawaiensis
CTTTACCTGTTTATTATGGTACCACCAGTCTCTTTACCTGTTTATTATTGCACCGTCTCCGTCCCTTTACCTGTTTATTATGGTACCACCAGTCTCTTTACCTGTTTATTATTGCACCGTCCCCGTCCCTTTACCTGTTTATTATGGTACCACCCGTCTCTTTACCTGTTTATTATTGCCCCGTCTCCGTCCCTTTTGACAGCTGACTAAAGTCTTGTCACGCCATTGTTCTGTCGCTGATTTTCGGCTGTCAAAGACAGTCTGTTTATTGCCGAAGTTCCGCGCGACTTTTGCTGGATTGAATAGAAGTGGAAGCGAGGGTCTTCTGAGTGCCTCCTGCGCACCTCCCTGCTCGGTCATGATGAATGTGTATGCAGTGTTCCTGCGTCGTGATTGTCGTCATTTATCGCTTCGAGAGTTAGTTCATAATGATTTATGAGTGCTCGTCGCCATGGTCTCGTAGTTCATGAAAGCTCGTCATTATTGTGTGGTTACAGTTAGTCATTATTACGCCATAAGAGTTGGTTATCATTACACCAGAAGAGTTCGTCATCATTGCGTCATAAGCGTTCGTTATTATCGCGTCATAAGAGTTCGTCATTATTGTATCATAAGAGTTCGTCCTTATTGCGTCATAAGAGGTCGTTGTTATTACGTCATAAGAGTTCGACAACATTGCGTCATAACAGTTCGTCAACATTGCGTCATAACAGTTCGTCATTATTGCGTCAAAAGAGTTCGTCATTATTGTGTCATAGCTCATGAATGTACTTCATTTTTAATTCACGGCTCCTGAAAGTTCGCTGTAAGTGCTTCCCTATCCAATGCAATTTGTTATTTTATGTTCATGGTGCTTCAGCATTCAGCGTAATTCCTTGATGATTCATCAGTATTCATCACAATTTATTCCTGAAGTTATTCTTGAAGTTTCAATTTGATTTTTTTTTTTCATTATTCATTGAGAGCTTCTCATAACTATTCCATGAATTACACGGGTCAATATTTATTGCGTGAAAAATCATGAGATTACATGGTGATTAATTCATAATTGGTGGGGGTTCAGACATAGTGCCTCATAGTTTTTGAGAGTACATCGTCACTGATCTATGATATCTAATACTGGAAATTGGAAACCACTAGAACCGAAGTACGTCTGGTCATTCCAGCCCGTAACCCACCTTAGTGGACTGGCTGCAGCATTGAAAACAATACACTAAACCGCGACACATCTCCTCTTTACTGGCCAGCTGTCACACTGCTACGAAGCCGCTCTTAATGCCACTACCAGCCCTGCCAGTGTTTTTTTTTTTTTTAGAAAGTCCATAATTTTTTGAAAACCCCGTGCTTTGACAGCCCTGGGTGCAGAAGGACAGACACACAGACATTGAGAACACTACATATCGGCAAATGCTCCGCGGGCGGTAGCAAATGTCCGGCATTGTTCTTGTTGCATCATGACTGTTTGTTTCTATTTCTTCATGCTTGCTTGTGCTCAAGAATTCACGACAGCATGATATGATGAATATTACGGTGATGAATAATAAGTCAAGTGAAATTAAAAGTCCAGGGAGTATTTTTATATCGTTATGACCTCTAATTATTACGTTATAAGTTTTGCGATTATTGCATTACGATTGTTTCCATCATGATAGTTTGCGCTTACTAAATTATTTTACGCACTGTATCATGTTTTTCACGTTCATGGAAGTACTGCATACAAATAGAAGATTGCAGAATAACAGGAAGACAGAAAGTATACGACCGCTGGTGAATAAACAAATAGAATAACGATTCATTCGTCTGTTTATTTACTATATACCATTATTAATCTAATCAGCAAATAGCAGAGACTAAATAATAATAACAACAAAGAAAATATAAAAACAGGAATTCTCCAAGTAGTATGAGGCGTACGTACAAGAAACATGTAGTTTAATTTTTTCAATATTCACTAGAAATTTTCCCTATGTCCCTCGGAAAGAACTAACACTCGGAAATGTGTTGCAAGTTGATTGGCATTTTTCTTCGTTTTCTCGATGTCGTGTGCCCATGCACGGTGATCTTCTTATATGAAAATATTTATAGGCGTCAGCTCATAATTTCTTCACGGCACGAAAATCCCCTGTGCACGAGTTCCCAACTTTTGCTTTACTCATCGGTACGACGTGCATATGGAATCACAATGCTCTCTTGCTGGAAATTTTGAGTTTTGAAAATGGTTTTAGTGGATAGCAGCAGCGTCTCTGACTGAAAGACTGGCTAAGCGCTGTTCTTTCTATTTATTCTTTATCGTTTTTCGGAATCGCTGCGAAGCAAAGATACCAGATTTGTGTATTTTTCTGACGCTGTCCATGCCATTCGAATTCCGATTTTGAATTTTACTTTCTGGTCTTTCTTAATTGGTTTTAGAGCAGAATGATACCTTCGTTTTAAATAGGCATTCGGGACGTGTGTCTTTTGTGTCCCCTTTGCTGTTATTTTAATTATGCTCCTACTCGCGATGCTTTATTTTGCTCATCCTCTTCTTTCCTCACTTCTGTTCCCATGCGCGTTGATCCTGTGTTGGAACACCCGTGCATGGGTCCTACGTTGCTCTTGACATACTACTACATACTACATACTACTACTCACACACTGAGACTAAAATTGTTCAATTATATCGTGCTCTGAGCGGACCGCGTCTGTGTTTCCAGTGTTGTTTCAGAGTTCATTGTAATTATTACATCATTGTTGTGTCATTATGAATCACAGTGCACGTCACTATAAAATGGTGACAACACCGTAGTTGTTGCACCATGGTTACGTACGTCACTGCAGTCACCACATCATTGCAAATATTAAATTTTGGCCAAAGTTGTTACATCATTGTAATATTGTCGTTCTTGCGTCAACTGAGTATAATTACAGGTATTACGTTAGGGCAAGTTAAATTACATCATGGTCATATTTACGTCATTGTAATTGTGGCACAATTGAAAAAAATTATTAATCGTTATTAATGCTAAATTATTGTGACATCATTTCAATTGGCGTAGCATTGTTCTTGTAATATTATGGCGATTGTTACATCGTCGTAAGTTATGTGAGTCTAAGTACGTTATGCCATCGTAACACAGTTTCACGACCTTAACTTTATCTTGCCAAGACTGTAGAAATACCACAAACAAAAATTTAACATCTCACTTATGCCATAACCTCTAACTCAGCTACAAAGTAGAACAATATTTCCAAGTCGGTAAACACGTCTAAATTTATCGCTTGCAAGGAGTGGCAGCCTTAAATCGACAGCTACTGCTCCTGACCGTGTAAAGAATGCGCTACTTCCCCTTTAATACTGAAAGCTTAATGTGCAGACGGATGTATATACGGACGCAGTGATACCCTGTTTCTCCTTTACATACTGCGGAAAACGTATAGTAAAAAGCACGTGTGGATGAAGCTGCCGGCAAAATAATTTTGCAGATGGTCGGAAGTGGATCTCAGCGCTAATTTTACAGGTACCATTACGTTTTCATCAAATTTTTCTTTACATTCACTGTTATCGCTATCATTATTATCATCACTATTATCACGTATAGCTTTTATTATAGGAACTGTTATCTCTTCAAAGGCTCGACGGGAATCGAACCAGGGGACTCCGCACAGAACGGCGCAACCGCAAGACTAGCGGTTGCGCCTTTTGCGTCGCGTCCCTGGGTTCGAACCCCGTCGATCCTCTGAAGCATTTATCTATTTACAAAAAAGGGAAGTTGTAAGCGACTCTTTTGGATAATGCCGCCACTTGCTGATAAGACTAAAAAATTTAGGCACTATTATCGCTGTTATCATTGGGATCACAGTATTATCACTTTCAGTGTAAACACTATCATCCCTATTAACAGTGTATCACTCTAATCAATTATTTATTATTGCTGTTGAAACTATTAATATTATGTTACTGTAATCACTATTACTGTTATCACCATTATCTTCATCACTATTGCACTACTCGCATTACCACTGCCGTCATTACTAATCGATGGAGAAACAAGTAAATAAGATCATTACTAATACTCGTAGGTAGTACCACTACAATCACTGATACTACTATTATTATCACTACGATAACTATTACAATTCGTATTATCTCTACGCTTGCTATTACTACTCGTATTATTACTACGGTTGCTGTCACTACTTGTATTATTAGTGCGATTACTATCACCACATGTATTAAACTAACCTTACGATCACAGTTACTACTCGCATTAACTCTATAGTCACTATTACTACTCATATTATCATTACAGTTGCTATCACTTTTGCAGTAACACGCCACATTCTTTTCTATTACTATAACTAGTGGTAATATTACTAGTTTCGAACGCGCGCGTTTGCAGCTGCTCGGAGACTGGCCAGTGGAGGTGCTCAAGGGATGCCGATGAATGACTAGGCACCTGGTTGCTGGGCAACCAGCGCTCGATTGCTGGATATGAGTCCAGTACACTTGCCTGCCACCTGGTGCAATCGCAGGGAGCTGCGTCTCAGGAGTAATGTATGTGTAGGTTACCTCAAGCCTTCAGGTCGTCCGTCTTTCGTGCCCACTTTGCTTCCTTCCATCTTCATACTCCTACTGATGATGCCTTGTTCTGTTCTTCCTCTTTTCCCGACTTGCTGTTCCCATGCGCGTTCACTTGTGAACTTGTGAATGGGTGTCCCTTCTTTCTTCCCCTCTTTATATCACAATGTACTCTGCGGGTCTGGGTTGGCTGGTTTACATCAAATGGTTTAAACCAAATACAAAATATGGTTTACCCCAACCAAAAACATATTTTTTTTGTTCATTTGGTTTTTATTCGATTTGTTTGGTTTTTATTTATAAATATTGCAAAATAAACAGTTTTACTTTTAGAAGTTATTAAATTTTAGTTACACATCTAAAAAGATGAGTTAATGTGTTTCTATTTAGGAATCCGTTTGAGTGTTAGGACAGTTAGGGTCAACTATTGTTTATGTTTATTAAAAACCTATAACTTACTGGATTTTGCATTATTTTATTTCAATGATGCATGTCTAATTATATTCTGGTAAGCTAGAAGCTATTGAAAATTAGAAGTAGTAGTTATACAGTTGCTATTAGATAGCTAGTGAGCTCATGAAAAGGATGTAGGCATATAGCTATTTCACTTTCTTCAGTTCATTACTCTGCTTCTAATTAGCTTGTAGCTTGCTATTTTTATCGAGATATCTTTGTATTTTTGACTGTTTCTAAAATTCTCAAAGGATTTTGTAGCTATTTCACTTTCTTTAGTTCAGTACCCTGTTATCAATTAGCGAGTAGCTTGCTGTTTCTGTCAAGTTGTATTTGTAATTTGAAGTGTTTTCAAGGTTTTCAAAGGATTTTACATTGCATTATATTATAAAGTATAGCATCTCTGCAGTTTGCATATTAAATGTAGTCATAGCAAATACAGGTACTCTGCTAACTGCCTTTTCGTAATCCCTTTATCTTAAAATCATTCTTCTACAATAAGTTGAAACGAAGTGACTAAGATTGTTGATGATTAGCTAGCCACATGTGTTTACACGGCAGAAAACCCTTTAAATGTTGGATAAGATTCCTAGAACTCGAAAAACTTCAAAGTATTAAAAAAATTAAATAAACAAAATAAATTTTTTATTTGGAAAAACCAAAAAAACGTGGCTTTTGGTTTAAACAAAAAGAACATGGCTTTTGGTTTAAACAAAAAAAAACATGGTTTTTGGTTTAAACAAAAAAAACATGGTTTTTGGTTTAAACAAAAAAAAACATGGTTTTTGGTTTAAACAAAAAACATGGTTTTTGGTTTAAACAAAAAAACATAGGTTTTGGTTTAAACAAAAAAACATGGTTTTTGCCAACCCTGCTCCTGATTATAAGCAAGTCTGCCGTCTCGACCGCTGGGCATAGCTTATGCGCCTTAGGAAAAAATGGACGCGGCATAATAGGCAACGAGCACATTCATAGCGAGGGAACCCCAGATGTACACATACTTTTTCGACGAGCACAGACAATTTGATTAGCCTCTTAAGAAATTACCCCAGTCTATCCGTCCAGAAGTTCTTTAGGGTTTGGAGTTTATTACTTCGAAATTAAAACAACAATGTTGAAAGAAACTTATTTCGGTACTTTGAAATTAAAACAATGTTGAAAGAAACTTATTTCGGTACTTTGAAATTAAAACAATGTTGAAAGAAACTTATTTCGATAATGGATTAACTCATTAACGGCTAAAACAAATCTTTATTTCTGGTAATAACAGCAGGACAATTAGTAGAGTCCAAGTAATTGGATGATGTCTGGTATAGGCCAATCCCCGCTGGATTAATTATGCAGTGGATTGTTCTACTGCAGAGCCGGCGGGCCACAACTGGCCCGGCGGATGATTGCCTGGGCCCGGGACCGTTTGTATTATAAATTTATTTCACGCAGTTCTGATTTCCCTTTGCGCTTGCAGGCCCTGCAGAGAACCAGGGAGTACCTTATATGACAGCTTTGCGTGGTTCTACTTTTGTTATTAAATGTCCTTTATTTATTTACTAGTGGCCCTAGCCGCCATTATAAATGACGTCAAAAAATTAATATTTCACGAAAACCCCCTCTGTCTCCTCTGCTTTTTACTTCTCATATGATTTCTTGAATGAAAATTCAGCATCCTGTAGTCCTATACTGGAGTTTTTCGAGTGCGACCCCCGTAGGAAGGGATTCATACAACACCGTCTTCAGCACTTGCATTTCTTCCTATCTTATTCCCATAGAGCGATACAGCGTTACAAAAAAAAATATAAATATATTTACATTAAATTAAAGTGCGACGTGAATTATTATACAGCAATGATTTATTTATTGCATAATCCACAATTATATAACGATGCACAGTCTGGTGGATGGTTGCTTGGTCTGTCTGTCCTGCACGATCTTGGTAGAAGAAAATTTAGCTGCTGACCCCCTCAGGGGGGTAGGATGGGCCATAGCGTTAGGTTAGTTAGGTTCGCCCATCCTATGTTATGGGGAGCAGTACCTACAGGGATATCTTGTAATTTAGCTTGGCCATAAGCTAGGCCTTCGGAACGTTTGTCTTTTGAGCCGACTTTGCTTCTTTCAGTTTTCATACTTCTGCTGATGTTACTTTCCTTTGTTTTTCTTCTTCCTTTTCCGACTTGCTCTTCCCATATATGCGTTGATTTTATAGAGGGAATACTTTCATGCACGAGTTACACTTTTCTGTCGACATACTTTATGTCCCTTCCTTCTTCCTCTGTTTGATCACCTTAGTGTTGTGGCAATAGAGGCTAAACTAGAGCACCCTGATAGCGCATACCTCCGCCAAGGGAGGCAACGGTAGCAAAAATTCAAATTGGCACTGAAACCATAATTTGTTTTGTTTAAACTCCAAAATCTGATCATTTGTGCCTTTTGATGGTAATAACAGCTTGTGCAATATTCTTGGAGATCCGTTCATAACTTTTTGAGTTATAGTGCTAATAAACGTTAAGACAAACATGAGTCAAACAATCAAACGAACAAACCGATCTGCTCCAAATTTAATCATTCATGTCATATAACATTACTAATAACCCCTACAAATTCCATAAAGAGCCATTCATTATTTTTTGAGTTATTGTGCTAACAAGCATAAAATTAAAAACCGCGACAAACGAACGAACGGATTATTACCAAAATTTGGTCATCTACTCTTTGTTATATACCTAATAACTCATGTTAATTTTATAAAAATCCATCCATGACTTTTTGAGTTATGACATTGAGAAAAATGAGGTAGACAAACAAACGGATGGACACATCTTCTCTAAAGTTGATCATCTGATCTTCCTAACATACCTAACAATCCCTGTAAATTTTGTCTAAATCGGTTCATAACTTTTTTGAGTTATCTTGGTGACAGACAGACAAACATACAAACAGCCAAACCGACAGACAGACAACCACGACGAACACATAAGATCCTTGGCAGAGGTAAATATATGAATGCACATGGTCGTCATTATACAGGGTGCTGCAAAACTGAGTACAAATATTTTAGCCACAAATAAAGTCATCACAGCCGTTCCCGGGGATGTAATTTTTTTTTGACAAAATTGAGTTTTTTGAAAAAGTTGAAGCGTTTTGAATTATTATTCCGAAAGACATTTTCGCTCTAAAAATCCAATTCTCAAACGATTTTGACAAAAATTGGTAGTAATGTTAGCCTTCCAATGCTTTATGCGCATATGTCAAAATTTGAAGGAAAGTGTAAAATAACTGGGAAAATGACGTTCAAAGTCAAAATAGACTACACTAATTTATAGTCACACTCGTGAATGCCTATTTAGAGAGCTTTGAGATGATGCAATGCATGTCAAAAAATATTCAGATTAAATGCATTTGCCAGGAGGACAACTGATATAAGTTCACCAGTATTGACGCGCACCCGCATGTTGCCCTGTCGCTGCACCAGATAGGGATGGCTAGACGAACGTCAGTGCTGCGGTAAGTGGTTTTACTACGTTTGAGAAAAATTTTTTTTGATAAAACACGAGTTGTACTATTTAAGGTTATTAAGCATTGTGAAATTTACATACATTACGTTTAGGCAATCGATTACTTTAGGGATTGCATTTAATTTTCGTTATTTTTGGCCCGTTGGTAATGAAACTCGCACAGTGTACATAAAATTAAATGCAAAGAATATTTTGCTCATGAGAGTTTTCGATTTTCGCACTAGTTTAATAAGAAATGATATGATACCCTCTGGATGTACAACAATGTTTATCGGCGCACTGAACGACCTTGAAATGTAAAATAGCTGTGAACCTAACCAAACCTAGCCTAACCTTACCGAACCTAACCTTACCTTACCTAACCTTACCTTACCTAACCTTATCTAACCTAACGTTTCTACACTGATCACCGATCAGCTGCCATGAGTGGCAGCCCCAGGCCAGCCCTGCACGTCTCGTAGGTTTGTTATTGTTAGAAAACAAGAGGGTATCATATCGACATTTCTTTAAAAACTATTGCGACAATCGAAAAAGTATCATGAATAAAATGTGCTTAAATTCAATTTTACGTCTAGTGTGTGAGTTTCATAACGAACGGACCAAAAATAACAAAAATAAAATGTCGTCCCTAGAGTGAAATATTACCCAAACATAATGTATTTAAATTTCTCCATGCTTAAGGAATCTAAATTGTATAACTTGTGTTTTATCCAAAAATCTTCTTCAAACATAGTAAAACCGCTTTCCGCAGCCCTGACGTTCGTCTAGCCATGCCTATCTTGTGCAGTGATAGGGTAACACGCGGGTGCGCGTCAATACTGGTGAACTTATATCAGTTTTCCTCCTGGTATATGCACTTAATCTGATTATTTTTTTGTCATTCATTACATGATCTGATAGGACTTGAAATAGGCTATCATCGTAGGAATCTCGCTTTTTACGAGTGTGACTGTAAATTTGTGTAGCCTATTTTGAATGTCATTTTACAAGTTATTTTATGATTTTTTCAAGTTTTGATAAAATGTGTACAGAGAGCATTGAAAGATTCATTTTGCTACCAATTTTCTTCAAAATCGGTTGAAAATTGAATTTTTTACACCGAAAATCGTTATTTGGAATAAAAACAAGACATGCTGTAGCATTTTTAAACAATCTGAATTTTGTGAAAAAAAAAAAATTACACCACAGGGTACGGCTATGATGATTTTACTTGGGGTTAAAATATTTGCGCTGAATTTTCCAGCCCCCTATATATATAGCTAGATCGTACATTACCTTTAACGGGATTTAACAAACACCAGCATTTAGTGTCATCTGTTGAGGTTAGGTATAACGTTGAACTTTACACCTAATGGCCGGGCAAATCCACGCGGCTCTTCTCGTACGTTTGCCGACAGTAAACGCGCTGGGCCTTCCTTTGCCCACCACCCTAGTACAGAGCTCCTTCAAATAAGCTCCCGCTCATTAGGTTAGGTGAGGCCAGGACTGGTTCCTGTCTCGTCCCGAAGTGTTTTTATTGACTGTATGTAGTGTTTTTATTGGTTTTTAGTGTTTTGGTAGTTTTTTTTTTAGGGGGGAGGAGGTTATTAGTGTTTTTTTTTTCACTTAGTGCCAGTCTTTGATTGGCCTCACTTAGCGCCGATCTTTGATTGGCCTAACTTAGCGCCGATCTTTGATTGGCCTAACTTAGCGCCGATCTTTGATTGGCTTAACTTAGCGCCAATCTTAGATTGGCCTAACCTAGCGCCGATCTTTGATTGGCTTAACTTAGCGCCGATCTTTGATTGGCCTAACTTAGCGCTGATCTTTGATTGGCCTAACTTAGCGCTGATCTTTGATTGGCCTAACTTAGCGCCGATCTTTGATTGGCCTAACTTAGCGCCGATC
>LQNS02001155.1:14181591-14193153 GCA_001587735.2 Parhyale hawaiensis
GATTGGCGCTAAGTAAGGCCAATCAAAGATTTGCGCTAAGTAAGGCCAATCAAAGATTGGCGCTAAGTAAGGCCAATCAAAGATTGGCGCTAAGTAAGGCCAATCAAAGATTGGCGCTAAGTAATGCCAATCAAAGATTGGCGCTAAGTAAGGCCAATCAAAGATTGGCGCTAAGTAATGCCAATCAAAGATTGGCGCTAAGTTAGGCCAATCAAAGACTGGCGCTAAGTAAAAAAAAAAAAACAATAATAACCTACCCCCCCAAAAAAAATTCTTGCCAAAACGTAGAAACCAATAAAAACACTACATACATTCAATAATAACAGTTCGGGACGAGACAGGAACCAGTCCTGGCCTCACCTAACCTTATGAGCGGGAGCTTATTTGAAGGGGCTCTGTCGTAGGGTGGTGGACTAAGGAAGGCTTAGCGCGTTTATCTGTTGCGAAACGTACCAGAAGAGCCCCGTGGATTTGCCCGGCCATTAGGTGTAAAGTTCAACGTTACACCTGACCTCACCTGACCTCACCTGACCTCACCTGACCTCACCAGATGACACTTAATGCTGGTGTTTGTTAAATTCCGTTATAGGTAATGTACGATCTAGCTATGTATACAGGGTGCTGGAAAATTCAGTGCAAATATTTTAACCACAAGTAAAGTCATCATAGCCGTACCCTGTGGTGTAGACTATTTTTTTTTTTTTACAAAATTCAGATTTTTTAAAAATGCTACAACATTTCTTATTTTTATTCCAAATAACGATTTTCGGTGTAAAAAATTCAATTTTCAACCAATTTTGAAGAAAATTGGTAGCAAAATGAATCTTTCAATGCTCTCTGTGCACATTTTATCAAAACTTGATAAAAGTATAAAATAACTGGGAAAATGACATTCAAAATAGGCTACACAAATTTACAGTCACACTCGTGAAAAGCGAGATTCCTACGATGAAAGCCCATTTCAAGTCCTTTCAGATGATGTAATGCATGACAAAAAAATAATCAGATTAAGTGCATATACTAGGAGGAAAACTGATATAAGTTCACCAGTATTGACGCGCACCCGCGTGTTACCCTGTCACTGCACAAGATAGGCATGGCTAGACGAACGTCAGGGCTGCGGTAAGTGGTTTTACTATGTTTGAAGAAGATTTTTGGATAAAAAACAAGTTATACTATTTAGATTCATTAAGCATGGAGAAATTTAAATACATTATGTTTGGGCAATGTTTCACTCTAGAGACGGCATTTTATTTTCGTTATTTTTGGTCCGTTCGTTATGAAACTCACACAGTATACGTAAAATTGAATTTATGCACATTTTATTCACGATACTTTTTCGATTGTCGCAATAGTTTTTAAAGAAATGTCGATATGATACCTTCTTGTTTTCTAACAATAACAAACCTACGAGACGTGCAGGGCTGGCCTGGGGCTGCCACTCATGGCAGCTGATCGGTGATCAGTGTAGAGACGTTAGGTTGGATAAGGTTAGGTAAGGTAAGGTTAGGTGAGGTAAGGTTAGGTAAGGTAAGGTTAGGTAAGGTAAGGTTAGGTAAGGTAAGGTTAGGTCAGGTAAGGTAAGGTTAGGTTCGGTAAGGTTAGGCTAGGTTTGGTTAGGTTCACAGCTATTTTACATTTAAAGATCGTTCAGTGCGCCGATAAACATTGTTGTACGTCCAGAGGGTATCATATTATTTCTTATTAAACTAGTGCGACAATCGAAAACTCTCATGGACAAAATATTCTTTACATTTAATTTTACGTACTCTGTGCGAGTTTCATTACCAACGGACCAAAAATAACGAAAGTTAAATGCAATCCCTAAAGTAATCGATTGCCTAAACATAATGTATGTAAATTTCACCATGCTTAATAACTTTAAATAGTACAACTCGTGTTTTATTCAAAAAATCTTCCTCAAACGTAGTAAAACCACTTACCGCAGCACTGACGTTCGTCTAGCCATGCCTATCTGGTGGAGCGACAGGGCAACATGCGGGTGCGCGTCAATACTGGTAAACTTATAATATATCAGTTGTCCTCTTGGCAAATGCATTTAATCTGAATATTTTTTGACATGCATTGCATCATCTCAAAGCTCTCTAAATAGGCATTCACGAGTGTGACTATAAAGTTGTGTAGTCTATTTTGACTTTGAACGTCATTTCCCCAGTTATTTTACACTTTTTTTTTTAATTTTGACATATGCGCATAAAGCATGGGAAGGTTAACATTACTACCAATTTTTGTCAAAATCGTCTGAGGATTGGTTTTTCTTAGAGCGAAAATGTTTTTCAGAATAACAATTCAAAACGCTTCAATTTTTTCAAAAAACTCAATTTTGTCAAAAAAAATTACATACCCGGGAACGGCTATGATGACCTTAGTTGTGGCTAAAATATTTGTACTGAATTTTCCAGCACCGTGTATAATGACGACCATGTGTATTCATATACTTACCTCTGCCAAAGAGGTTATGTTTTCGTCGTGGTTGTCTGTCAGTTTGTTTGTTTGTCTGTCTGTCACCAAGATAACTCAAAAAAGTTATGAACCGATTTTGACAAAATTTACAGCGATTGTTAGGTATGTTAGGAAGATCAGATGATCAACTTTAGAGAAGATATGTCCATCCATTCGTTTGTCTACCTCATTTTTCTCAATGTCATAACTCAAAAAGTCATGGATGGATTTTTATAAAATTAACATGAGTTATTAGGTATATAACAAAGAGTAGATGACCAAATTTTTGTAATAATCCGTTCGTTCGTTCGTTTGTCACTGTTTTTAATTTTATGCTTGTTAGCACAATGACTCAAAATTAATTAATGGTTCTTTATGGAATTTGTAGGGGTTATTTGTAATGTTAAATGACATGAATGATTAAATTTTGGAGCAGATCGGTTTGTTCATTTGATTGTTAGACTCATGTTTGTCTTAACGTTAATTAATTAGCACTATAACTCAAAAAGTTATGAACGGATCTTCAAAAAAATTACACAAGCTGTTATTACCATCAAGAGGCACAAATGATCAGATTTTGGAGTTTATACAAAGCAAATTATGGTTTCAGAGCCATTTTGAATTTTTGCTACCGTTGCCTCCCTTGGCGGAGGTATGCGCTATCAGAGTGCTCTAGTTTAGCCTCTACTGCCACAACACCAAGGTGATCTAACAAAGGAAGAAGGAAGGGACATAAAGTATGTCGACAGAAACGTGTAACTCGTGCATGAAGGTGTTCCCTCTATAAAATCAACGCATATATGAGAACAGCAAGTCGGGGAAAGAAGAAGAAAAACAGAGGAAAGTAACATCAGCAGAAGTATGAAAACTGTTTAGCAAAGTCGGCTCAAAAGACAAACGTTCCGAAGGCCGAGCTAATGGCTAAGCTAAATTACAAGGTATCCATGGAGGTACTGCTCCCCATAACATAGGATGGGCGAACGTAACTAACCTAACCCTATGGGGGATCAGCGGCTAAATTTTCTTCTACAAAGATCGTGAAGGAGAGACAGACCAAGCAACCATCCACCATACTGTGCATCGTTACATAAGTGTGGATTATGCAATAAATAAATCAGTGCTGTATAATAATTCACGTCGTACTTTTATTTTATATAATTATAATTATATTTTTTCTGTCACGCTCTATCGCTCTAGGGGAACAAGATAGGAAGAAATGCAAGTGCTGGAGACGGTGTTGTATGAATACCTTCCTACGGGGGTTACACTACGGGAGTCCGCACTACGGGGGTCGCACTCAAAAACTCCAGCAGAGGACTACAGAATGATGAATTTTCATTTAAGAAGCCCTCTGAGAAGTGAAAAGCAGAAAAGACAACGGGGGTTTTCGAGAAATACTAATTTATTGCCGTCAATTATAATACCGGCTCGGGCCACTAGTAATTAAATAAAGGACATTTAAAAACAAAAGTAGAACCACGCAAGGCTGTCACGTCCGGTACTTCGCTGGTTCTCTGCAGGGCCCGCAAGCGTGAAGGGAAATCAGAACTGCGTGAAATACATTTATAATACAAACGGTCCCGGGCACAGGCAATCATCCACCGGGCCAGTGGTGGCCCGCCGGCTCTGCAGTAGAACAATCCACTGCATAATTAATCCGGCGGGGATTGGCCTATACCAGACATCATCCAATTACTTGGACTCTACTAATTGCCCTGCTGTTCTTACGAGAAATAAAGATTTGTTTTAGCCGTTAATGAGTTAATCCATAACCGAAATAAGTTTCTTTCACCATTGATTTAATTTCCAGGTAATAAACTCCAAACATTCCATAACTTCTGGACGGGTAGACTGGTGCAAGTTCGTTTAAAGGCTAATCAAACTTTCTGAGCTCGTCGAAAAAGTATATTTACAGCTGGGGTTCCCACACTATGAATCTGCTAGTTACCTATTATGCCGCGTCCTTTTCTTCTTTAGGCGCATAAGCTATGCCCCAGTGGTCGAGACGGCAGACTTCTTTATAATCAGGAGCAGGGTTGGCAAAAACCATGTTTTTTAGGCTTAAAAAAACATGCAGAGTTGGCAAAAAGCATGTTTTTTTTAGGCTTAAAAAAACATGCAGGGTTGGCAAAAACCATGTTTTTTTTTTTTTTGTTGTTTAAAAAAACATGTTTTTTGTTAAAACAAAATTTTTTTTTTTGTTTATTTACATTTTTTGATATTTTGAAGCCTTTTCCGAGTTTTAGACATTTATCCAACATCTAAAGGGTTTTCTGCTGTGTAGACACAAGTGGCTAGCTAATCATCAACAATCTTAGTCACTTCATTTCAACTTCTTATTCTAGAAGAATTATTCTAAGATATAGGTGTTACGAAAAGGCAGTTAGCATAGTACCGGTATTCGCTATGGCTACATTTAATATGCAAACTGCAGAGATGCTACACTTTATAGTATTATTGTAATATCTAATTCTTTGAAAACCTTGAAAACACTTCAAATTACAAATACAACTTGACAGAAACAGCAAGCTACTTGCTAATTGATAACAGGGTAATGAACTGAAGAAAGTGAAATAGCTATAAAATCCTTTGAAAAACTTAGAAACACTCAAAAATACAGAGACATCTCGATAGAAATAGCTAGCTACAAGTTAATTAATAGCAGAGTAATGAACTGAAGAAAGTGAAATAGCAAGATGCTTGTATCCTTCTCATGAGCTCACTAGCTATCTAATAGCAACTATAACCATTACTTCTAATTTTCAGTAGCTGCTAGCTTACCAGAATATAATTAGACATGCATCTTTGAGATAAAATAATACAAAATTCAGTAAGTTATAGGTTTTTAATAAACACACAATAGTTGACCCTAACTGTCCTAACAGTCCAACGGATTCCTAAATAGAACCACACTAACTCATCTTTTTAGATGTGCAACTAAAATTTAATAATTTCTAGAAGTAAAACTGTTTATTTTGCAATATTTATAAAAAAATCAAACAAATCGAATCAAAACCAAATGAACAAAAAAATATGTTTTTGGTTGGTTTAAACCATGATTTTTGATTTGGTTCAAACCATTTGATTTAAACAAGCCAACCCAGACCCGCAGAGTACATTGTGATATAAAGAGGGGAAGAAAGAAGGGAGACCCATTCACAAGTTCACAAGTGAACGCGCATGGGAACAGCAAGTCGGGAAAAGAGGAGGAACAGAACAAGGCATCATCGGTAGAAGTATGAAGATGGAAGGAAGCAAAGTGGGCACGAAAGACGGACGACCCGAAGGCCTAGCTAATGCCTAAGGTAACCTATACATACATTCCTCCCTGGGGACGCAGCTCCCTGCGATTGCACCAGGTGGCAGGCAAGTGTACTGGACTCATATCCAGCAAACGAGCGCTGGTTGCCCAGCAACCAGGTGCTTAGTCATTTCATCGGCGTCCCTTGAGCACCTTCACTGGCCAGTCTCCGAGCAGCTGCAAACGCGCGTGTTTGAAACTAGTAATAGTACCACTAGTTATAGTAATAGAAGTGAATGTATCGTGTTACGGCAAATGTGATAGCAACCGTAATCATAATATGGGTAGTAATAGTGACTATAGAGTTAATGCGAGTAGTAACTGTGATCGGAGGGTTAGTTTAATACAAGTGGTGATAGTAATCGCGCAGTAATAATACGAGTAGTGATGGTAACCGTAGTAATGATACTAGTTGTAATAGCAAACGTAGAGATAATACGAATTGCAATAGTTATCGCAGTGATAATACTAGTAGTAACTGTGATTGTAGTGTTACTACGAGTGTTAGTAATGGTCTCATTTACTTGTTTCTCCATTGATTAGTACTGACGGCAGTGGTAGTGCGAGTAGTGCAATAATGATGAAGATAATGGTGATAACAGTAATAGTGATTACAGTGCTATAATGTTAATAGTTTTAATAGCAATAACAAATAATTGATTAGAGTGATATACTGTTAATAGGGATGATAGTGTTTACACTGAAAGTGATAATTAATACTGTGATACCAATGATGACAGCGATAATAGTGCCTTAATTTCTTAGTCTTATCAGCAAGTGGCGGCATTATCCAGGAGAGTCGCTTACAACTTCCTTTTTTTGTAAATAGATAAATGCTTCAGAGGCTCGACGGGGTTTGAACCCAGGGACGCAGCGCAAAAGGCGCAACCGCTAGCCTTGCGGTTGCGCCGTTCTGTGCTGAGTCCCCAGGTTCGATTCCCGTCGAGCCTATAAAGTGATAACAGTTCCTATAACAAAAGCAATGAGTGATAATAGAAATGACAATATTGATAGCGATAACAGTGAAGGTAATGAAAAATATGATAAAAACGTGATAATGGCAGCTTTATTAATAATGGTGCTATCAATGATCATAGAGATAGTAGTAATGATGATGCATGTGACAATGATATAGGAATGCTAGTTAAAGTGATACTGGCGACAACAATAATTATGATGGTGATTGTAGACATCATAGTAACAATAGTCTGTTGTTGACTGCGTTGAATGTAATGAATAGTCTTAAAATAAGACGCATTTTACGACGACTGTGATTTCCAATACACGATGGTGACCGTATCCCGCAGGCTTTTATTTCATTTTAGTGAAGAGTGTGAAAGATACAAGTTCAGTTCTCAAGCTTCATAGAGCATTTATCCATTTACACCACATTCAAGTAATGCAAAACCCAATGAATGCCATTTAAAAAATTTCCTTCGAAAAAATGTCTAATATCGCTAGAAAATGCTGTTACTTTTATAAGCATGCTGCTTTTTTGTTATTCTTGTTATTATTATCAATATTATTGTAATACTAGTGCACCCGGGTCGTCCTTAAATAGCGGCAAAAACTAATACTGCTATTACTTCATATTACAATGACTACCCGGCTTATTTTATTTTATTTTTTTTTCTTTCTGCTCATGTATATCTTCAACTACTTTGACTTCTATTCGATCGGAACTATATCTCAAGGGAAGAAAATAATGACATTGGAAAAAGTAAACCTTAGTATCTATACTACAGGTTAAAAGTACTTCGTACCTTCAAAGTTGAGACGTCGCAAATTTGACAAAGCAATTACCTCCTTGCCGGTAGTAATTACCTCCTTGCCGGTAGTAATTACCTCCTTGCCGGTAGTAATTACCTCCTTGCCGGTAGTAACTATTTCATAAAAAAATTCGCCGTGTAAGAACTTACGACGCTATAACTTAAGAAAGAGTAGAAAAAATACATTCTTGAAATATTGGAATCTAAAATTTATGATAAGGTAGCAAAATTAGATTTATGAAACATACGATTCAGCGAGTTATGATAAAGTAGAAACTTAGATTTATGAAATTTATCTCTCTGTAACTTATGATAAGGCAGAAAAATTAAATTTATGAAACACACGATGCTGGAACATATGATAAGAAGACAAATTACATCAATACAACTACGATGCTGTAACTAATGATCAGGTAGAAAAATTAAATTTATGGAACTTACGATGCCGTAAATTATGATGATAAAAAACAAGATTTATGGAATTACGATGCCCTGACACACGGCAAAATGTAGATTACAATAGTATCATTTACGACGACGTAGCATGTAAGTAAGCATGGCGTAACATTATACTACGTACGTAATTTACGGTGACATAGCTTACGACCATCTACTGTAGAGTGATCCAAGGTAGAAAATTTTTAAGCAAAATTCTAAACCGGATGAACGTGGGAATAATTTTTAATCACAGCTGTAAAGTGGGCGAAGGTGGAAAAGTTTTTAAACAGAATTGTAAAGTGTGCGAAGGTGGGAGAAAGTTTTAAAATGGAACTGTAAAGTGAACGAAGGGGGAAAAGTTTTTTAAATTGAACTGCAAAATTTAAAGTGAACGAAGGTTCAAAGTTTTTAATTGGAACTGTAAAATGTAAAGTGAACGAAGGTGGAAAGGTTCTTAAATGGAAAATGAACGAAGGTGGAAATGTTTTCAAATCGAACTGTGAAATTAGCGCTGAGATCCACTTCCGACCATCTGCAAAATTATTTTGCCCGCAGCATCATCCACACGTACTTTTTGCGATACGTTTCCCGCAGTATATAAAGGAGAAATAGGGTATCACTGCATCCGTAAATGCATACATCCGTCTGCACATTAAGCTTTCAGTATTAAAGGGGAAGTAGCCCATTCTTTACACGGTCAGGAACGGTAGCTGTCGATTTAAAGCTGCCACTCCTTACAAGTGATAAATTTAGACGTGTTTACTGACTTAGAAATATTGTCCTACTTTGTAGCTGAGTTACAGGTTATGGCATAAGTGAGATGTTAAATTTTTGTTTGTGGTATTTCTAGTCTTGGCAAGATAAAGTTAAGGTCGTGAAACTGCCTTACGATGGCATAACGTACTTAGACTGACATAACTTACGGTGATGTAACAGTCGCTAAGATATTACAAGAACAATGATACGCCAATTGAAGTGATGTCACAATAATTTAGCATTAATAACGATTAATACATTTTTTTCAATTGTGCCACGATTGCAATGGCGTAAATATGACCATGATGTGATTCAACTTGCCCTAACGTAATACATGTAATTATACACGGTTGAAACAATTACGACAATATCACAATGATGTAACAACTTTGGCAAAAATGTAATATTTGCAATGATGTGGTGATCGCAGTGACGGACGTAACCACGGTGCAACAACTGCTGTGTTGTCACCATTTCATAGTGACGTGCACTGTGATTCATGATGACGCAACAATGATGTAATAATTACATTGAACTCTGAAATAACACAGGAAAAGCAGGCTTGACGCGATCTGCACAGAGCACGATATAATTGAACAATTTTAGTGTCAGTGTATGAGTGAATGTGTTATTTAAATAGGTCCGTAGACGCAACTACAGTGCTTTGAGAGAAGAAAAGGAAGGAGGCAGTAGTATGTCGAGAGCAACGTAGGACCGATGAATGAGTGTTTCAACCCAGGATCAACGCGCATGGGAACAGAAGGAAGGAAAGATGAGGAAAAAAAGCAAAGCAAAGCATCGTCAGCAGAAGCATAAGCAGAAAAGGGGACACAAAAGACAGACGTCCCGAATGCCTATCTTGAACTAAGGTAACACATTCTGCTCTAATACCAAGTAAGAAAAACTAGAAAGTAAAATTCAAAATCGGATTTCGAATGGCATAGAGAGGGTTAGAAAAATGCACAAATCTGGTATCTTTGCTTCGCAGCGATTTCGAAAAGCGATAAAAAAAATGCATAGAAAAGGACAGCGCCTGGTCAATCTTTCAGTCAGAGACGCTGCTGCTATCCACTAAAACCTTTTTCAAAATTCAAAATTCCCCACAGGAGAGCATTCTGATGCCATGTACAATTGTACATGTCGTACCGATGAGGAAAGCAAAAGTTGGGAACTCGTGCAGAGGGGATTTGGGATTTTCGTGCCGTGAAGAAATTATGAACCGACGCTTATAAGACTTTCACGTAAGAAGAGCACTTTGCATATAGGCGCGCGAAATCGAGAAAACGATGAAAAATGGCAATCAACTTACAACACATATTCGAGTGTTGGTTCTATCCGAGGGGGAGCGGGAGATCTGGTAAGTAACATAGGGAAAATTTCTAGAGAATACTGAAAAGACCAAACTACATGTTTTATGTACACCTTATAATAGTTGAAAAATTCCTGGATTTTTAGTTTCTTTGTCATTATTATTTGCTGATTGAATTAATAATTGCAACCAGTAAATAAACAGACGCATGAATCGTTATTCTATTTTGTTATTCACCTGTGTTCGTATACCTTCTGTCTTCCTGTTATTCTGCAATCTTCTATTTGCATGCATTTTTTGCATGAATGTAAAAACATGACACAGTGCGTAAAGTAATCATAATCTAGTAAGCGCAAACTATCATGATGGAAACAATCGTGATGCAATAATCGCAAAACTTATAACGTAATCATTAGAGGTCATAAACTTATAACATAATCATTAGAGGTCATAACGATCTAAAAAATACTCCGTGGACATTTAATTTCACTTAGCGTTCATCACCGTCGGTACGAGTACATGCGGTCGTGAATCCCTGAGTACAAGCAAGCATGAAGAAATAGAAACAAACAGTCATGATGCAAGAAGAACATTGCAGGCCATTAAAGTCAGCGCCCGCGGAGCATTTGCCGAGATGTCTGTGTGTCTGTCCTTCTGCACCCAGGGCTGTTAAAACATGGGGTTTTCAAAAGATTATGGGTGTTCTAAAAAAATACCGGCAATTCTGGTAGTGGCATTAAGAGCGGCTTCGCAGCTGAGTGACCTCTGGCCAGTAAAGAGGCGATATGCAGCGGTTTAGGGTATTGTTTTCTATGCTGCAGCCAGTCCACTAAGGTGGATTACGGGCTGGAATGACCAGACGTACTTCGGTTCTAATGGTTTTCAATTTCCAGTATCAGACATCATACATCAGTAACGATGTACTCTCAAAAACTAAAAAAAATGGGAAGCACTTACAGCAAACTTTCAGGAACCGTGAATTAAAAATGAAGTACATTCATGAACTATGACACAATTATGACGAACTCTTTTGACGCAATAATGACGCACTGTTATGACGCAATGTTGACGAACTCTTATGACGCAATAACAACGAACTCTTATGACGCAATAAGGACGAACTCTTATGACGCAATGATGACCAACTCTTATGGCGCAATAATGACTAACTGTAACCACGCAATAATGACGACCTCTCATGAACTACGAGACCATGGCGACGAGCACTCATAAATCATTGTGAACTAACTCTCGAGGCAATAAATGACGACAATCACGACGCAAGAACACTGCATAAACATTCATCATGACCGAGCAGGGAGGTGCGCAAAGGCACTCAGAAGACCCTCGCTTCCACTTCTATTCAATCCAGCAAAAGTCACGCGGAACTTCAGCAATAAACAGACTGTCTTTGACAGCTGAAAATCAGCGACAGAACAATGCCGTGACATGACTTTACTCAGCAGTCAGAAGGGACGGAGACGGTGCAATAATAAACAGGTAAAGAGACTGGTGGTACCATAATA
>LQNS02001155.1:14222889-14234780 GCA_001587735.2 Parhyale hawaiensis
GTCAACTCATTGAAGTTGCAATCTCGGAAGGTCAACTCATTGAAGTTGCAATCTCGGAAGGTCAACTCATTGAAGTTGCAATCTCGGATGGTCAACTCATTGAAGTTGCAATCTCGGAAGGTCGATTAATTGAAGTTGCAATCTCGGAAGGTCGATTAATTGAAGTTGCAATCTCGGAAGGTCGATTAATTGAAGTTGCAATCGCGGAAAGTCAACTCATTGAAATTACATTCCCAGAAGGAATGTACACGATCGGCCCACCATTGCTCACTCCACGAAAATCAACGAGCTGTTGACTCTTCCCACGAATTTCTTTACTGCTATTCTAGTATAAAGAGGAACGTTTGGATTCGACTGTCACAAGAGACGATATCCTTGTGTTCCTTTTCCGTTGCGAATCTGGGCAGCAATCTTGTGAGCAGCGGCGTTTCTATCTAGCCTCTAGGCGAACAAGTGTTCATGGGCATAGAAAATCTGCAACAGCGCCTAGAAAACGTAGTGACTGAGATGTCCTTATATAGAAAAATAAATTTGAGTTCAAGCATGAAAACAATGCAACAATAAATTGAAACAAACACTTTTCTTATTTTGTAAATGAACAAGATTCCTTGCTTTGGAAATTGCCTTCATGTATTGAAAAAAACGTGTATCGTAACAAATAAAGTTCGGACCAGTTTCTTCTACCAGATGAACGATGACACCAGATTGAAACTCGTATATTTTTAGAATACAAGTACAGTGGACTCCGCTTAAGGCGACTTTTTTTTGGCCGCTGTCTTAGCGGCTGTCCTCATAAGCGGAGTGTTCTATCGACATACTATATGTCCCTTGCTTTTTTCTCTGATATCGTTCCACTCGGAAACGGAGATTTAAATCTTCTGACTATAACTAGCTAAGCGGAGTGTACTCTATGGCAGAGCTACATCTTGCTGGAAATTTATATAATATTTTAAGTACCAAGTTAATAATCGATAAATGGTAAAAATTGTAAAGAATCTAGCAACTGAGTTGGCTAGATGTTGTTCGATCTTAACATATAAGATGAAAGGCTTGAAACTGAAATTGAAAGAGCTGAAGCTTGCTTCATTCTCACGCTGACATGCCAAGAGTCGGACGACTGCGCTTGAGGAACGAAAAGATTAAAGTTAGATTTTGTGTGCGGTGAGGAACCTGGAAAATAATAATAATGATTAAATTAGGATTTTTTGAGCTAGTAGTTTGATGTCGATAGAATTAAAGGAAAATTTGGCCAACCTAATATAATACCATCATCCTTTCTATATCTTTTGTTAATCTATATACTCTTCATATATCTATATTGGTACGGTATGTATTATTTGTATCGTCTTTATTGTATTGTTTTGGTAAATAAGTATATATTTCTTATTATTTTGTATAATAATGCAAAATCCATCCGCACTACTTTTTATCATGTGAATTAAATTACCTTCTTTATAAGCCGCCGGAATAAAATTCAGTCCCTTTCAACAGTCTTCCATCAAACAATGTAAAATAATTATTGGCCTTTTCGATATTTTTCTTACAACCTTTTAGTAAAGAAACAAACATTCTTAGTAATTTGCTGCCAAAGAACATGAAAAAAATCAGTCTTTTTCAGTATTTGTCCTGCAAACAATGTATAATAATTCTACAATTTTCGATATCTTTATGTTGACATAAAAATCAAACATTTTCAGTATTTTCCTGGGAACAACGTAAAATCAAACATTTGCAAAATCTTTATGTTAAACAACAAAAAAAAAAATCAGACATTTTCAGTATTTTTCCTGCGAACAACTTAAAAAAAAATCAAACATTTTTGATAATTTTATTTAAAACTCCTTAAATAAACGACATTTTCAGTACTTTCCTTCAACCTACGTAGAAAAATCCGGTACCGACTACCTCAGGGCAACATAGCTCGTCCGGATAACCAGAATATTTTGCAAGGCTTTTCAGTATTCCGAGCACGGCCGCTGGAGCTCCGTGTCGTGCCGATGTGAAGGTGATGTGTCAAGAACACACCATGTGTCACATGGATGGGGATACATCGGTAGTTGGTACATTGTACTTCCTCTCGATGCTTGTTGGCACATCTTTACGATGCGGTAATAGGTATTACGTGTCTCTTCCTATACGCATTCGACACAGCTCTTGAATATGTATAGCTTTTAAACATGGACATTTTCGAACCTTTTTTTATTGTAATACGAATCTAGCGTATATGCTTTCTAATCGTAATAATTAAAAACTTTTCATCGTACTTCTTTTCGCGAAGCGTGATTTCTAATTGTATTTCTCTAAATAAGACATATGAAACGTATTACTTCATCGTGGATGTAATGTTGAAGTTACTTGTATGTTCAATGTAATCTATTTGCTTACTGTAGGTATGGAATAACCTTCAGCTAACTAGTTTTAAAATTACTAATTAGAACTAGCGGAATCTCTACCGAACAAAAGCACTGTTCTTCAATGAGATATTATCTCAAACCCTTATAATGCATATGAAGGGTTACAATACAGTATCTATGTTTCAAGTTAGATAGCAAATCTTCTACCATACATAACCTGCGAGCAGCTGTAGATCAAATTTAAACTGACTCATAATCCTATTGTTCCCTCCAGAGATGGTTCCTCCCCCCCCCCCCTCCTTCTCCAAGCGTAAAGTGCAGTGAGAAGTATGGACGTATGAGTCCAAAAGCGGAATAGTTTTATTGACAAGCTAAAGGGCCCACGCTGTCATAAAATGACGGCGAAGAATTTGTGATGACCTAAGCACCTGAGAAAAACATTTATGGCTTCACAGCCGCTTAGTATCGAAAATTTTTCTTTCTATCTCCGAAATAGAGAAAATTCACTGCTAATTGCAGGCCCGTCAACAATGCTCAAATACGATATAGTGGATACCGTAGGATAGCCTATACAGGTCCAATGCCTTTTGTTTAGCTAAAGCTATTTTATCGACCATTACATTAAATTTGGGAGAATAGTTGAAGCAACGAAACCATCTATGGGAAGAAACTACGAATCAAAATGCATTAGAGTGTCAATGGAATCTTTAGATATCTTCAGTGCTGCGATTTAAATTTCGGCAGTACAAGAAGTGCATTTAGGCTTGAGGTTGCGCTATACTTAACCATAGATTTGATGTATAGACAAGGTAATACCCGTACGAATCAGACTAAGCCGGTGATATCTTCTTTTTGGAATTTCAACTATCCGTGATTAAGATCCGCTTTGTCATCTTCTGCAACCCGGCCTATTTTCTACCGATCAGTTTTCAATGGAGCTTGAGAGGACGACCAGAGCCTCCAACCTGCGCTAATTTCCGCCTGTTTTCTTACAGCGTGACAGAAAGTGGACAGATAAATAAACAAATAAATAAACAAACAAAGAAACAGGTAAATACGCATCGGTCTTTATTATATTGTAGATAACTTAAAACGATTGACTTTTATGCCTTAAAACTTTACCAACCACTCGTAAATTCCTCGAAATTCACTTTAAAGTGGTGTTATTCTTACAAAAATTGATGTTTACTGCTAGCTGCAACTGGTAAAACAGCCTAGTATTTATTTAAGTTTGCCTAAACATTTTGAGGCCCATCTCTTCGGTATCAGTTGGCTCCATCTACGAACTTTTCAACCCAAATCAGCTCACTATTCACAACATTAGCTGAGCAACACGCGACGCCAAATGTTTTTGGGTCCAGGCAGGTCAGCTCACTTATTCAAGCACATTAGTGCCTTGAATTTACTTAATGAGTGAACGCCATTAGTCTGTCTGGGCCGACCGTCAACCTAGAGATTTCGCAACGTTGGGTTCTGACTTGCAGATTGTGGGCCTAATTATTTAGTCATGATGATTCTGGTAAAGTCAAGTTGAATGCACACCCCACTGGGAAACCCACACGCACTGGTTCATGCTGCAGATACATGCAACTGGCCCCAGAGAAGTGCACGGCTGCAGTCGACCAATGATCGTCAAGAACTACGACGCCAGCGACGAAAGGCTCTTGTGCGACCACATGCGACCACCCCCCCCCTCCACGACCTTCCCCGTTTGGTTAGGCCCAGTACCATCGCAACAGCATCTGTACACCGAGTGCCCACTCAGCAAGCCAAGCCCTAGAATTTGCCTGTTGGAAACGATTTCGAACCTACGCATTCCACGCCTGACGCTAACTCCCGAGCATCCTGTTTTGGGCTTAGAATTAGAGGGGTGGGGGGAATCGCGGGTATAGAAAAACCCCGGTGGAAAAAAGCCATCCGGAAATACCCAGGAGGAAAAAAGCCTCCGCCGATCTCCTAATGTACATTTATTGCCCATGCCTAGTTCTTTTAGGCAAATTATATTAAAACTAGAGCACTCTGAGAGCGCATACCTCTGTCAAGCGAGGCAACGGTAGCGAAAATTCAAATTGGCTCTGAATTCATGATTTTCTTTGTATCAACTTGAAAATCTGATCACTTTTACTTTTTGATAGTAATACAGCTTGTGCAATTTTCTTGATGATCCGTTCATAACTTTTTAAGTTATGCTGCTAACAAACGTTATGACGAACGTGAGTCAAACATACAAACGAACGAACCGATCTGCACCAAAATTCAATCATCAATGTTTTTTAACATGACTTATAACCCGTATAAATTCATAAAGATCCATTCATTGCTTTTTGAGTTATTGTACTAACAAGCATAAAATTAAAAACAGTAACAAACGAACGAACAAACGGATCATTAGCAAAATTTGGTCATTAACTCTTCGTTTCTTACCTATCAACCACGTGAATTTCATAAAAATCCGTCCAATACTTTTTGAGTTAGGGCATTGAGAAAAATGAGGCCGACGAACAAACAAACAAACGGATAGACGGATCTTTACCAAAAGTTAATCATCTGTTCTTCCTATCATACATAACAGTCCCTGTGAATTTCGTCAAAATCCGTTCATAACTCTTTGAGTTATCTTGGTGAAAGTCAGACAAAGATACAAACCCGACGAAAACTTAACCTCCTTGCCGGAGGTAATAAGTTAAATTATACTGTACTGCATTTACCTACCCCAGCCTAACGAAACCAACCCCTAACCTAGTGTACCTCTTTCTAATTGAACGCAACCTAATCTAACCACATCTAACTAAACCCAACCTATTCTAACGTACATTACCTAGCTTTTTCTTACGGTTGAATCTAACCTAACTTGCGAGTTCGTAACTTTTTCACCTAACCCGACCTAACCTTACTTAACCTCAGCTAACTAGACCTTAAAGTTTTTTATAACAGCAATTAAGTGAGAGAAAAACAGGCCACTCCCACTTAACATTTCCTAATGGTTTGAATCCTTGCGAAATTACCTGTCTTTCGTAGATAAGCAAGTTTTACCTGATAGGCCCAGCAAGCAGAGAGTGTAACGAGAGGACTCAATGGGACTAAAATAAAATGTAAGCGTGACCGCATGTAGCCAAATGACGTCACACCGACGATTCGAAGTACATATTTGAGGGGTCGGACCGCAGGCCTTCATAGGTTGGGTTCGTAATTCTAACCAAAATTGTATTCAGTGTTATATTATTGACGCGAGAGAAACCACATGAATATTTATTACTCAAACTTCCTGTATCTCACGACAAAATTATTGTCCTTTGTGCATGGGTGCAACTCAAGTAGCTGGCCAGTCAGGAGCGGGAGATTGAATGAATGAAGTCCAACACATAAGGTGATGCGATTAAATATGTTTCGTGAAGAGTACTGTAACTAAATACGACGTGTAAATGAGGCTTTACTTCGAAAAAGATGAATCAGGGGGGCCATACCGGACTAGATTTTGCCTCTAGTGCTGTGAAAGTTTCCACCAGCCTTCACTGCATGTTTTATAAGACAGGTTAACCAACAATTTGCTACTGGAATTCTTTCAACTGCATTTTAAGCAGTTCCACTTTGTTATTCCTCACCTGAAGACCGTTTTTGTCCATCACGTCCTATTTTTCAGTATTGACTCGCTGTTGCGTATACTTCATCAATGCTATTCCAACAGAACACCCACTGGCAACATTTTCAGACGTATCATATAATGCTATTCCTACGAGCAGGTTAAGTACGAATATCTAAAGAACCTTACGTGCTAGGACAAATCTAAGCAGTGTACTTAATTTAATGAGATACACCAACATTTACTGAAGTAGCAGAGACGAAGTTAATATTTATTGGCTAGTGTAATTGTTTCTTGTTCAATTAGTATATATATTCTTCTTTTATTCATCTGTTCAATGGATGAAATTTACACTTGGTGACGATTTTTCTAGCGAAATTTAGCAGAATACTCACAGGCTGCTCAGCCGGCGCGTTCGTCGATGTTGACGTCATTTATGACGTCACTTTTTGATGCTAGTTTCCCGTGACGCTCTCAACTTCTTCAATAGGGATATCCCGAGTTATTTGATTCTTGGACTTAGAACAAGTTCAAAATGTAAAATTGGGCTGTTATACATAGGTATAGCTTAACCCAACCTCGCTGTCCTCACTAACCCAAACTAACCTCACCTAACCTACGCTGATCTCACCTATCCTGATGTCACCTAACCTTACCTAGCCCAACTTCACCTTAACTAACCTCACCTAGCTAAATCTAACTCAACCTCACATAGCCTATTTCAGGGGTTCTTGCAACCCACGTTCGCACATGCAAATATTGGGTCCACTTTAGCTTAGTACAAAATATTTTAGTTTACTTAAATATGCGGTATTTAAATTAATGAATAGAGCTCTCAAATATAGTTCTAAGAGAAAGCGGGGCTTTTTTTTCCACCGGGGCTTTTTTTTCCACCGGGGTTTTTTTCCACCGGGGCTTTTTTTTCCACCGGGGTTTTTTCCACCGGGGCTTTTTTCCGGTTACGTGGAATCGCAGTAAGAGAATCTACCGTGATAATTCTAACCCGGATAATCTACGATTCATATTCTCGGCTGGAGATATTAAACTGGTATTTTCTACATATCTTTTTCTGTACATTTTCCTTGATGCAATTTCTATGCATTTTCTCTGCTCTTTATATTAATTTTCTATGTAATTTCAACTCATTTTCTTACGTACATTTCCCTCCACGTGTCATTTACTTAGGCTAATCAAAGAACAGTGATTCTCGTCATTAATAATGATGGCAAGGAATTTGTACGGTATTATCACCTCTCCCTCATTATGCACCTCAATTGGCAAAGGATGAGCCCCAGGGTTAGATGAGTTAGGTTCGCTTATCCTGCGTTATGGGGAGTAGCTCCCACATACACTTAGAACTGAAATAATAGCTTTAGCATAAAATTGACCATATCTCATTTTTGCACCTTCAAATTTTTATGAAACTTGCAGGGAAATCGTGACATGTTATGGCATGGCAACACATTTAAGTTTGTTTACATTTTGCTGTGTCTCCTGATTGACAACTCTTTTCATTTTTTCTCTTTTTGAGGTGAACGACAACAATAGCTTCTTGTATATTCGGCTAAAATGGGACGTGAAAAAGCTCTAACTAACGAGGAAAAAGAAATTATCACAAAAGAAACTGCTAGAAGCACCTCTCCTGATGTCATTGCCCGAAAAATAGGTCGCCATAATGACACAGTGACAAGATTCTCGAAGGACCCTTCACCACGGTGAAAACTATCAGATAGTGGGCATTCAAGGACTGTTACTGATAGAGACATGGAAAATGTGGTTTGGCAGCTACGTAAAAGACCCAGGCAAACATGTAAATGTATTTTTATGGCTGCTGGGCTTCCTGAAGTGCCTAAAGCCACATGAAGGGACATACTTCGCTTCAATGCTTCTGTCAAATCCCCTCTGAAATTGCCTCCTCTAACCCCAAGACATAAAATTTTGAGGATAGAATGGACAGAGCAATACATGAAGATCAGCATGAATCATGTTCTTTTCACCGATGAAACCCGGGCAACCCTTGATGGGTCTGGTGAATGGAGTATGGGATGGGTGCTACCTGGGGGTGAGTGTCATCAACGCGTAAAACGTCAACAACAGGGAGGTGGTGTTATGATATGGGCTGTATCATAGGGCATCGTCTTGTAGGTCTGGTTAGAATACCTGATGGCGTGAAATTACATTAGCATCTTATTGTGACCTGTTCAACGACGCCTTGGTCCCATGGCTGGATGACATACCCCTTTCGTTGCTTCGGAACTTGATTTTCATGCATGATAATGCGCCTGCTCACTCTGCCCGTACTACCACAGCATTTCTGGACTCTTTGGGGTTCCATGGAGAGAAACTGATGGTTTGGTCACCGTGCTCACCTGATCTAAACCAATTGAAAACTTCTGGGCCCTTGTGAAAAAGGAAATTTATGCAGATTTAAGGCAGAACAACTCAAAACCTGTCTTGTGGGATGTTGTTGCTGCAGCAGCAAAGGCAGTTCCACCTTCTGCAAGAAAGAAACTAACTGGCTGCATGGAATCAAGGTTTCCTGAAGTTATTAAACGTCGTGGGAGTCATGTTGGGGAATAAGATGTTTTTCAGTCATTGTAAACTTTTTATTAATGATTTCTTGCTTAATACATATATTTCTCATTTGCGTTGTTCATTTTTGCTCCTTTGGTGATATAAAACTGTGAATATTTATTTTCTGTATTTAAGTCAAAAAGCTATTACCGCCGCTCAATGAAATTAGTAAAATTTACAAAAAACATAATTTTTCTAGAACCAGCACGATTAGTGTTTTGAAAATTTACAAACACTATAAGCACCATAAGTTTAACTTTCTGTGATATTTTCACTGACATTTATAGTCAAATTGTCGAGATGTAGTCAATTCTGCGATAAAACTATTATTTTCATTCTAAGCGTAGGTTACATTAGCCTTAGATAGGCCTTCGGGACGTCTGTCTTTTGTGCCCACTTAACTACCTTCCATTTCCATACTCCTACTGACGATGCTTTGGTCTGTTCTTCCTCTTCTTTCCCGACTTGAAATACCTTTGGGTGTTGATCCTATGTGGGAACACCTTTGTGCATGGGTTCCACATTTCCTTTGGCATACTGCGTGTCCCTTCTTCTATCCTCTCTTTTAATCACAATGCACGCTGTACGTCGGGTGGATTAAGCTAGGAATATAATATCAACGATAATAACATTAGATATCTTAGGAGGTTCGCGCGGCCAATTCCTTTGCGCTATATTAATTGTTATCGTTTCCTCACGGACTGCCAATTCCCCATAATAATTCTTCTTCGGGTGCCATAAATCACTTCGAAAATAACAGTCAGAAAGGAAAGGCCAGAAATACCGTTTATATCACTAGTATAGAAAAATGTATCTAGGATACAGGTTGGTGTTGGTAGCCACAAGAAAATTCGTGTTTTTCATTACATAAAAAAGGAATTTTTTGAAAAAATAATTTGGCAATTTTAAAACAAAACAACAATCATAAAAGCGAAAAACGGCACTCGATGCTAGCAGATTTTTTTTTTTTTTTGCGGCTTATTAACTCTTATCTCATATTGCATTTTCTAATGTCTCATTATCTCATGTCTCATTAGCTCATTTTCATCGTCTACTTTTGCTAATCTCACGTCTGATTATCTCATGTCTCATATCTGATGGCTCATTATGTCATATTTCATGTCTCATCATATCTCATATTATGTCTCATCATCTCCTATCATGGCTCATTATCTCGTTTCTTATTATCTTATGTCTCATTATCTCATGTTTCATCTCATGTCTCATAGTGTTTCATCATCTTGTGTATTATCGTCTCATGTGACATTATCTTATGTCTCATTAACTTATTTTTCATTAGTTTTTTCCGTTGTCTCATGTTTCATTATCTCAGGCCTCATTATCACTTCTCAGCAATTCATTTTTCTCCTCACATTTTATTAAATGTCTTCCTATAAGCTACCTTATTCAATGTATACTCATGTTTCAAAACGTCTCTATATTCCTATTCATGAGCGTTGCTTCCGAGTGGAAATACCCTCATGCATGGAATTCTGGAATTCACATTTCTGTCGACATATTATCAAAATATTTTAATATGACCCTTCCTTTTAATCTCTTGAAACCTCGTCTTGTGTCAAGAGAGGCTCAAAGTAACAACCTTTATTAACCTATTGCCGAATCTATCATCTCAACCACATCTTTTGCCCCTGAGTACCTTCACCACAGGCATATAAACACAGACGGGCAGTTCTTCAGTATATTTCTGCAAGAAATTCTGCGACAATGATGACGTGTTAGTTGACCGTCTTCTGTTTACGCCGTATGTTGGTAGGCAGGATACCAGCGTTTTGTAGATATCTCTAGCCGGTCGAAATGTACTTGACATTTGAAATGGTTGAGACTGTTGTCTTTAACTATAACGTTGCTGGCTCAGTGAGACAAGAGACAATTATGACGTCACTGAGGTCTTAAGGAAGATCTAAAGTGCCCTTAGAAGCTGTGCGTCTGTGTTTTCCTCTGTCTGCGGCCCTTACCGTTTGCACCCTAAAACGTAGACACACACACCTAGCTAGTATCTGTGAGAGATGACTTGAGTGTACAGTACCTGTCGTGAAAAAGCAGAACCTGAAATTTTCAGCACTGGCTTTGTCACTTTGAATTCTATTGCAAGTGATAGAAGCAAGCCGATTTCGTTGAGCTGCCTGAAAGCTCAATTTACGGATTAAGATTGAGTGTCTGAAAGTCTCGCAGGTAACCGATTTAGGGTCAACGCCTGAAACTTGTTGTAACGGGTCGAAGCCAGCGCACCTGCCTGAAGTTCCGGACAGGTCAAGCCTCGGAATCGTAATTTCGCCGCCCTGTCGAATGCAACCTAAATATGATTTGTAAATTTTCCAGTAGAGTTGAAAGTTTCCGCGCAGTCTGGCAGAGGTTAAAACTCAGCTTTCGTCAAGTGATTGTGAAACAAAAGTGTTGCTGCTGAGCGTGGTGTATCTGCGAGGATGGTTTGTTTTCACCGCGAATGTGTGTTTGTCCTGTCTGTGTGTCAGTCCCACCAAAGCTCTTTCAGAGAAGTGTTATTGCACTGAGTTTCGTTACCAGAGCACTGTTCCATATAGTTTCATTGACAGACCTTAATTAATTCCATATACTGTAGTTTCTTTCACAGACCTTAGTTCCATACAGTTTCATTCACAGACCTCTGTTCCGTTTAGTAATACTCACAGACAACTGTTGTATGAACTTCGTTCCCAGTCTTGCTTCTCATTTCCCTTAGCAATTAACTTATATTTTGTATGTCACATGCAATCCTCTGGAGTGGGTTACGGGCTAGGATGTCCCGATGTATGTCAGTTCTGGTGTTAGTGTAGATTCTTGTGCGGGCCGTCCTTATACAACCGCCAGACATGCAGTCTGTATATCGGATATGCAGTCTGTATATTGGGTATGCAGTCTATGTATCGGATATGCAGTCTGTATATCGGATATGCAGTCTGTATATCGGATATGCAGTCTGTGTATCGGATATGCAGTCTGTGTATTGGACATGCAGTCTGTATATCGGATATGCAGTCTGTATATTGGACATGCAGTCTGTATATCGGATATGCAGTCTGTATAATGGACATGCAGTCTGTATATCGGATATGCAGTCTGTATATTGGACATGCAGTATGTATATCGGATATGCAGTCTGTATATTGGATATGCAGTCTGTGTATCGGATATGCAGTCTGTGTATCGGATATGCAGTCTGTGTATCGGATATGCAGTCTGTATATTGGACATGCAGTCTGTATATCAGATATGCAGTCTGTGTATCGGATATGCAGTCTGTGTATCGGATATGCAGTCTGTGTATCGGATATGCAGTCTGTGTATCGGATATGCAGTCTGTGTATCGGATGTGCAGTCTGTATATTGGACATGCAGTCTGTATA
>LQNS02001155.1:14247076-14271579 GCA_001587735.2 Parhyale hawaiensis
CGAAGTTGGCAGTACAATTTCAAGCCTGTATTCAACGTTTTCAAAAATTCCAACTACCTTCGATTTCACTTATATTGATTGCAGTTATAGTAAATAGTATAAATTCACTATCGGTTTTGGCTAATCATATTTTACTAAAAAGTTACTGCCTGTATAAGAAACGGAAATTTCTGACACTCTGTGGGTGAAATACTTTTTCATGAATTACACATTTCCCTTTGCATCTTCAAACACGAAATTTCTTGCTTAATTACCACGATGGTAATGCTTCTTAACTTGATCAATATTGGAAAGATCTCACTACTCTAATTTTTAAATTTTTTTCTGAAAAAATTCCAAGGTACCCCCTTAGCCATTATTTTCAAAAATTCCAACTACCTTCGATTTCGCTGGCATTGATTGCAGTTATAGTCCATAGTATAGGTAGTAAAAATTCACTATCATTTTTGACTGATCATGTTTTACTAAGAAGTTACTGCCTGTATAAGAAATGAAAATTGCCTGTTTAAGAAATAGAAATTTTTGGCACCTCATGGGTGAAATTCTTTTTCATCAATTACACATTTCCCTTTGCATCTTTAGACACGAATTTCCTTGCACGATTACCACGATGGTAATGCCTCTCTACTGCGTCAATATGCGAAACATCTGTCGACTTTGATTTTTTCTGAAAAATTCCAAGGTACCCCCTTAGTGATTTTTTAAAAAAGTCCAACGCTAACGTAACCCATGAGTGACCCGTGAGATTTCTACGATTAGTTAACGTTCTCATTTTCTAAAATTTAGCAATCTAAGCTATTATAACTAATTTTAGCTTGACCTACTGCAGCTCTTCATACCTAACCTATCACGTAAATAGCGCCAGTCAGAGGGCCCCGCCGTCAAAAATGGCGGCAGTAATTTTAGGATTAAGCATTTTTTGATTGAAACACAGATTTTACAGCTGTGAGTTTTGAGAGAGCAAAATATGTATCCCCCTGTATGATAAGGTACGAATATCAGCTTGAAATTGGGCAAACGTTGATCAGCACAAACAAAATATAGTTCAGTCAAAAGAATCCACCGGAAGTGCTCTGGGTTTTTCCGTATACTGGATACCAAACTATAGTTGAACTTCAAGCATTGATATCTGGCTGCAAAGTGAATTTAGCATGAAAAGGCGTCAGCTCAGCGAGTAGTTTCAACTGCTTCTAAAATATTCAGCTAAAGCAAGGAGGTTCTAATTGGGAGGAGCGCACCCTCTCTAATTACCCAAAGGGAGCGTTTCGAGTAAACTTTCCCCTTCAACTGGCTGAGTGCTATATCCAATCGGAGAGCGGCATTGCCTCACGCAACCTGTATAGGAAGGAGTCCTGAGCTCAAATTTTTATACCCTTTAACCATCGATGAATTTCGGAGCGGATGGAAGAATATAAAGGAAACTTGTATCCTGTATACCATCTTATGATGAAAGTAACAGGAAGAGCACTGGGATATTAATCTTCAGACAAGATTTTCTTGCAAAAATATTGCAGAACTACCTGTCTGTATCTTCCTTAATTAGATGTGCTGACCACCGACTTCGTCCCACTGCATGGCAGTTCTGCCTCTTCAAGGACTCTAAACGCCAGCTTCGATCACGTGACAAAGCCATGTGTTTACTCGCCCAGAGAGTGCTTGGGCTTGCTCCTCTCATTAGAAGAAATCCTTGAGCTAAATAAAGCATAGCTATAGGTGAAATGAATTACGCCAGAAAAGAGCAAAAACTCTGACCAAAACTTGAGTCGAACTGCTGAGAAGAAATCCATCTAACAAATATACGACATAGCTTTTGCCTGACCAGATCAAAAATTCCATCAAAGATAATGCCTTGGACGAATACCGTAACGTAACATGGAAACGTTTCTCCATACCCATCCAATGACGCTATATGGATGCTGCTGAAACCTGTTCAAATTCCACAGAAGAGAAGTAATGTTCTTCAGTGATATCTCAGACCTGTATCATCCTAATTTCCCCTATCTAACACTAAAGGAACCTGTGCAATTTCAACAGAAAAGAAGACTCTTCAATTATGATGCCTTCGAAACAGCATCATGCATAGAAAGGTTGAAAAAAATGTCCCTTCAGGCAGTGAATCTTCTATCTAAGACCTGCCTAGAGGTAGCAGCTAAAATTTGAACTTGACTCCTTCTCCTATTCTCCTGCAGCGTAACTTTACTACATATCTGGCTGGCCCTATTAGAAACGTCGAACGCCTTAAGCACAGCGAACCTAATATGTGAAAGAAATGAAAAGCGGTAGATAAGATACGAGTGAAATGGTCTCCATTGTTTTTGCTTTGATAGTGATTGAAATTTTTTCAAGAAGTGCTAAAGAAGACAGCTATGGTTGAACTTCGTTCCAGCAAAGATCAGAGTTTCTTGCAAGTTGAATTTCCCCCATTTTATATTGAAAAGCGTAACGTGCAGAGAAACGGACAGACGTACGGACGGATGGACCCTCATGCAAAAGTCTAATATAAGTTATTGCACAACGCAAGTTTCTTTATGAACGAATCGCAAAGTGTTTAGAGATATATTCCATAATTACTGATTACTTTAAAAATATCTTGCTAAAATATATTTTACAAGGATACTCACAAAAATGTATGCTACAACAAGAGAAAATCATAAAATTACTTTATATTACCTTAATTGGATATTACGATAACATCAATAACTTCGCCGAAATATCTGTTTCAAGTAGAATAATTGGTTACTGCTTTGTCAAGGATGATCTTACGGAACAGGTAAGCGCACTGCCGTACGTTGGAGCGGTGAGGTCATATGGTCATTCGATGATAACATAGCCGAAGAGTAGTAATTCTCTACTCTATTCAGATATGAATGCCACAATTAATCTTAAAAAGGCAGTGATCAATGTGATATTGTTGGCCAATTTGAAGTAATATTTAATAATTATTAACGTTGTTTTCCTGTAACATGCACATACCCGTCGGACCGTTTGCTTATGAAATGTTGAATGACCTAAGCTGTGTCGTCGTTAACAGATCCAGTCCTCCTTTCCAAACTGTAAAAACTACAGCATCGTTGGGAAAAAATTATAGACTTATCATTCACCAGTTTCAACGACATCGTTCCATCAAACAGTTTAAATGTGGGAAAACCAGGATTGGTTTGAACAAAAAAAGCATGGTTTAAACCAACCAAAAAAGATGTTTCTTTTTTTTTTTATTCAACTTTTTTTTTGTTTTTTATTCATAAACATTGCAAAATAAACAGTTTTACTTTTATAAAGTATCAGGTTTTAGTCACACAACTGAAAGGATGAGTTAATGCATTTCTTTTCAGGAATCCGTCTGACTGTTACGACAGTTATGGTCAACTATTGCTAATGATTATTAAAAACCTTTAACTTATTGAATTTTGTGCTATTTCATTGAGATGCATGTCTAATTATATTGTGGCAAGCTAGAAGCTACTGAAAGTTAGAAGTAGTAGTTATACACCTAGTTGTTTTTAGATAGCTAGTGAGCTCATGAGAAGGATGTAGGTATAAAGCTATTTCACTTTCTCCAGTTCATTAATTACTCTGCTCTTAATTAGCTTTTAGCTGGCTATTTCTATCGAAATGTCTTTCTATTTTGGAGTGTTTCTAAGTTTCTAAAACGATTTTATAGCTATTTCACTCTGTTATCAATGAGCTAGTAGCTTGCTATTCCTGTCAAGTTGTATTTGTAATTTGAAGTGTTTTGAAGTTTTTCAAAGGATTTTATATTGCAATTATAAATCAAAGCATCTCTGTAGTTTGCGCATTAAATGTAGCCATGGCAAATACAGGTACTCTGCTCCTTTATCTTAACCCGTTTATCTTAGAATCATTCTTCCACACAAGGAAATTGAATGAAGTGACTAAGATTCTTGATGATTAGCTAGCTACATGTGTCTACAGAGCAGAAAACCCTTTAAATGTTGGATAAAATTCCTAGAACTCGTTAAAAACAACAAAATAATAATAAAAAACAAATGAACCAAAGAAACTGTTTTTTTTTTTTTTGTTTTAACACAAAATGTGGTTTTTAGTTTAAACAAAAAAAGAACCTGTTTTTTTTGCCAACCCTGGGGGAAACTGGTTGAGTTTTTTTTTCATTTAGTTAGTGACCAAGAGTCGTCAGAAACGACAAATCCTTAAACAGTTGTATTGCTATACATCGCGCCGCTTATAGCCTACTAGCTGATATATTTTTTTTCTAATTTCACGGAGCAATTGTATGACTTCTGCGTATTATGTATAGACATTTGCTTTAATATTAGTTCGCCGGAAGGAAAGAAACTTGTTTCTCTGGTGCTTCAATGTTTTCTATAGAAATCTTGCTGAACAGTTCTTCCATCTCGGCGTTTAATCATGCCCTTCTGAACCAATTTTTGTTGCAACGGTTTGAAATTATAGAGGACAGCATGTCATTGATAGAAAATGAAAATCAATCGAAAACATTGTTATTCACTTATATAATTCCAGCTCTCTAAATACCATATTTTTTTTAGATAAAACTCAATTTATTGCATTCTAAAGACGATGAACTTGACTCCAAAAGTGGTTCTGATATATATGGGCATTTGCCGTGTTGAATTTATCTGCTCTCCTACAAGCCAACGCTTCTTTCAAAATTTTAAACTTCAGAAAGTTACAAAAAGTTCGTAGATGTTTTGCTACTGTACGCATTTCTGTGCAACCATAAAGCCTGTAGGACACTCTGAAGACGCTAATGGGATAATGAAAAACAATGGAAAATAGCTATTTATCAACGTTCATGTATCGACCTTATGACGTACAAGTAACGACCTTACCCGGAGTGTACGACAGCTTGGGCCCTGCGCGTGCGCTAACCTGTTCCGTTTCATCATCCCTGCTGCTTTGTGCATTTTGCCCTCCCATTGGCTGCTTCGTTTGTTTTTGAGGTATTTGAAAGTGAATGATTCAGTTTCTTAGTTACAATCAGTGACTTTACTACATAATTACAGTGAGTGATTCAGTTACTTAGTCACAGTAAGTGGTTTAGTTACTTAGATACAGTGAGTTCTACAGTTGCTTAGTTACAGTGATTCAGTTACTTAGTTACAATGAGTGGTGCAGTTGCTTAGTTATAGCGAGTGATTCAGTTACTTAATTACAGTAAGTTGTTCAGTTACTTAAGTGAGTGGTTAGTTAGTTCCAGTGAGTGGTTTAGTTACTTAGCTACAGTGAGTTGTTCAGTTACTTAATTACAGTGAGTGGTACAATTTCTCAGTACAGTGAGAGTTACAGTTACTTGGTTACAGTGAGAAGGTACAATTGTTTGGTTACAGTGAGTGGCACAGTTGCGTGGTTACAGTGAGTGGCACAGTTGCTTGGTTGCAGTTAGTGGCACAGTTGCTTGGTTGCAGTTAGTGGCACAGTTGCTTGGTTGCAGTTAGTGGCACAGTTGCATGGTTGCAGTTAGTGGCACAGTTGCTTAGTTACAGTGAGTGGTTTAGTTACTTAGTTATAGAGAGTAATTCAGTTACTTAACTACAGTAAGTGGTTCAGTTAGTTACAGTCAGTGGTTTTGTTATTTAGTCACAGTGAGTGGTTCAGTTATTTACTTATAGTTAGTGGTGTTGTCACGCATTGTAATTATTCATCTAACGTCGGGGTGGTCACACCGCAGATTCGTAAGCATAACCTGCTGCGAGGATCTGCACCTCGCACCCGCTTATGCTGCCGTATCTATGATACCGACTTTCAATAAGCATCGATGCGACGTGCGAGCTGCACATCCTCGCATCAAGTTGTGCGTGCGATTGTTTTGTGTAGCTTCGGAATTAGATGTTCGAAGCTCCTCCGTAACTTCTTTTAATTAGTCAAGAATGAAACAATTTCTTAATTAACCTAAAGTTTGGTTAATTAGCCTAAAGTTTGGTTGGACGAGGCAGTCCTTCGCCCAACCGCTCAGCGCGTATGAAGTTCAACGCGCATCCCAGGGACTGATAAATTATCGATTTATAAATTAATCAATTACTTGAGTCCTTGCAGAAACCTACAGCGGGCAGCATAGCACGATATCACTCGATAACAGTCTGACAGGCACTTACATAATCCCAGACCGGAGAATGCAAATAGGACACGGACACACGAGTAGAGCCTCACAATTTCGCCTATACAGCTTCGTTTTCGATTCTTTACAACCACTTGTGACAGACTCCTTCGGGCTCATGAAGCTAATACAAGTCTCAATGAAACGCTCGTCGCGGTATTGGAGTTCCGCATCAGTCGGCGGGAAATTATAAGGCGGGTTCACACGATGACCAAAGGAACGAGTTTTCTCAGCTAACCGTCCGAATGTTGTACTAAATTACTAAAAATGTTAGCCGTCGCGTCAGATTGCTCAGGATGTGTCGTCAGTAAAATTCCCTTCATATTTACAGGGAATTATAGCAGACAATTCTTCGCACTTTTATACGCAGCAACGCATTGACTGATTATAGAGCTGCACGAATAAGGGGAGATTAGATAAACGATACTTGATTTTAGAGCTGTGCGAATTAGGGGTGATTAGGTAAAATATGGGTTTGAGAACCGCGCGAATTAGGGGCGGTTAAGTAAACAAAAACCTGATATTAGAGGCGCGCAAATTAAGGGCGATTAGGTAAAGAGAAATTTCATTTTAGAGCCGCGTGAATTAAGGGCGATTAGGTAAAGAAAAATGGAGTTAAGAGCCAAGAGCGATTAGGTAAAGAAAAATTGAGTTAAGAGCCAAGAGCGATTACGTAAAGAAAAATTGAGTTAAGAGCCAAGAGCGATTAGGTAAAGAAAAATGGAGTTAAGAGCCAAGAGCGATTAGGTAAAGAAAAATTGAGTTAAGAGCCAAGAGCGATTAGGTAAAGAAATATTGAGTTAAGAGCCAAGAGCGATTAGGTAAAGAAAAATTGAGTTAAGAGCCAAGAGCGATTAGGTAAAGAAAAACTTAATTTTAGAGGTGCGCTAAGTGAGATCGAGCGAGGTAAGCTTCTGCGAGAATGATTGGCGGATATTACCGCAGCTAGAAGAGCGTATAATTTTCTTATTTAAAGGCTCCTCAATAGTTCCCTGAATTAAGGGCGTAACGTGGACTGTGTTCCAAATTTGAAAAACTCTCATCATCAATTGTTCTAATTTTCGAAACCAAGAGAAATTCAAAAAGGTACCGAAATGTTCGTTTTTATCTATTGACGTTTCCCTAAATAACTCTATACGTGCAGCTATTTTTGTCGTCCTCTTTATATTCATAATATAAAGGCGGCTTCATAGTTCGCCGAAGCACGGAAAATGCCCTGTGTTTCACAGGGCAATTTCATGTTACCATTACGAAACTCGTTTCACTGGCTTCATTTTCCTTCCGCCAAGATGGTTATGTTTGTGTCGATGTGCTCCGGCCTGTTTATCTGACAGACACCAAGAGTTAGTGATGGATGTTTACAAAATTTGTAGGGATTGTTGAGTATATTGGAAGGAACTGGTGAATAACTTTTGGTGAAGCTACGCTTAACCGCTTGTCTGTTTGTGTGCATTTTTTTTTTTTTTTTGGTAAAATAACTCAAAAGGTTATGAACGAATCTTTATAATATTTACCCAAGTTGTTAGGAATATTTACTATATAGAAGTGAGTAACCAAACTTTTATGATGATCTGTTCTCTTTTTGCCTATTTGTCTTTGTTTGTTTTTATGTTTGCTGTGCTGATGACATAACCCAAACGTTATGAACGGATTTTCATTAAATTTGCGGGAATTTCTATAAATGTTAGAAGACACAAATGATCAATTTTCGTGGTGATCGGTTCGTCATCCTGTCAGAACAGAACTACTTTGAAAGTTATGGACGGATCTTCAAGGAAATTACAGGAGCTATTTGGAATGTTGTCAGGCAAAATTGACCAAATTTTGGTGATGATCAAATAGATAACTTAGTTTCAGAACAAATGCGATTTTTTTTCGGTAACATCTCGCTGCTTGGTGGAAGTATTTGCTCTCAGGATGCTTCTCCAGTTTATTAATGTGCTTATTTCCTTTCTTTTCTAGAACATGCCTACGTTCTCGCTTCCCTAGAATGCGGCTGCCAGTCTACATACGGGCGCCTTCCCTTCTGCTCCTTCTGTGTCTAGTGAGTTGTTCTACGTATTTTATAGGTGCTACAGTTCTAGGTGTTCTATAGGTGCTACAGTTCTAGGTGTTCTATAGGTGCTACAGTTCTAGGTGTTCTATATATGTTACGTTTCTAGGTGTTCTATAGTGCTACAGTTCATCATGTTCTATAGGTGCTACAGTTCTAGATGTTCTATAGGTGTTACAGTTCTAGGTGTTCTATAGGTGCTACAGTCGATCCCGCTTCAATAGATACAAAGTAGACTTTATTATGTAGATCTAACAGCTACGTGTATTCCTAGTAGGATGACTCGGAAAATAGTTTATGACTGCTAAAGAACAGCAGTTCTAAATAGTGGAGTTGACGGGGTAGACTAGCTGCGCGCGCCTCTTGATACAAAAATGAACTTCATGTTAGCATGAAACAGAGTGTTGCTCATTTAAATGATGAGTGTATACTGACTCGAGTTGCCTGGTTACACTACAGTATAACAGTACTAGTTTCTAGTGACTGCCCACCCCAACTAGTCACTAGTTAGCTAGCTGCCTTTCTAGATAAGAGGGTCGGCTTAATTTCTAGATATGACAGTTGTCTAAATTTCTAGTTATGGGATTTGCATTAATTTCTAGCAATATAAGTTGGATAAATTTCTAGATATGAAAGTTAGCTGAATATCTAGGTATATGAGCATTGTCTAATCATACACAGCAGATATGAAAGTGGCAAGAATTTCTAGATATGCGAGTGGCTAGAAGATCTAACTGTGCTAGTAGCTAGAACATGTAGGCATTCCAGTGCTCTGTAGGTGAGAATGTTGAGCGACAATGTATGCACAGATCATGTATTTTCTGTTTCATATTTCAGATCTGTTTAAGTTCACCATCTCTGTCCGCCACCATTGGTACCAGTGAGGAGGATATTTTGGGTCGAGCTCCTTCGTTTCAAAAAAGAAATTCAAATTTGAAAGAAGTGAAATTGCAAACAGCTAAAAATTACACCAGCAATCCTCAGAGTGAAATTTTATCTCGCTTGGATGCGGAAAAAACAGCCAGTGGTGAAAAATTTAGTGTTTTTGAAAAATTTTCTGTACCAATAAATGAGGGCAATTTTATTGCTTCAAATAGTGAGGCTGTTTTTACAAATGGTAATAATTTGTCAGATTCGATTCACAAGAAAAAACTCGCGATTAGCAAACCCAACAGTGTCAGTGAATATTATCTACCACAATCGCACTTTTTTAAAACAAAGAATCGTAAAAAACCCAAAATAGCTAAAGATATTGAGCCAAATTTCCAGAATTCTGTACCTCCAACTGCTGATGGTTATTATTTATTAACAAAAGCAATGACCCGAGAAGGAAATTTTGACGAAGTGTTTTCTAAAAAAGGTTTCAGCCCTTCAGAGAAGTCTTCAAATCATTCACAAATTACAGAAACCCAAATTGGAAAAAATGTTGAATATTTTTTAGAAAATTTCAGACACAGATTTTTGCCGCTAATGATAATTTCAGCAAACACAAAAAAACAGTCTGAAAATGTTAAAAAATACGACGAAAGTAGTTGTAAAAGTTTTCAGTGTCAAGATCGATCAAAAAATGAAAAAAATCCCGCTCAAATATCTACTTCGATTCGCAATGAAGACGACTCAAGTTTTTCGCTTGTTGGTAATAATTCGACTTCTGATTATAGTAGATTAGAAAAACTTCTGAAAAACTTTACAGTAAGTCAAGGAAATTACACGATTCATTTGGATCAGAGAGATCATTCTCCTGAGACCCGCCAGTCGCCTCTGAATTTGGAAGGATTCAGTCGACGAATTTTTGATTTTCAGTCAAGAGTACCTAGTAGTGAACCAACTAACTTAGGCTGCTGCGATGCAGCATCTCAAGATATAAGTATCAAAAGGACCCCACTAGAATTCGCTAAATTTTCACCGGAGTATAACTATTCCGCAGGATATATTTTCAAACCCGATGGCGCAGCAGTTGCAGCTTCCGAGTTTGGTTTTAAAAACAATGCCGCTTCAATGGAAAATATTTTCGGGAGCGATTCCGCAGTACGTTCTTACGGACAGCAAATTCCAAAACTAACTGGGGCAAATCGAAGAATGTTTCGTACAGGAAATTTGCAAGGCAGTCGAAGTGGACGAGTTCAGCCCCCACTTGAACAAGTTGCTGTGGCTGAGTTTAAAAGGAGTTCTCGAAAAGTTAAAAGTAAAAAATTACAGTATGAAAATCATAACGCGTATAATGAATATCGTAGAGCCAATGCTCGTAATGTTCAAGGAAGCCGTTATAGGGGAAATTATGGTGGTTATTTAACTAGTCAAGGAAATAGGGAAATTAGCACGGTAGACAAATTTAATAATGGTCCATTAGGAGCCATTAGGAATGACACGCAAGTACAAACTATAAAATCAACTCTGGAAACTACAAATTTATCCAAAATAGCTAATTTTGATATAGAACGAATGAGGCAAAACAGAGAAGGACGACCCATTACTGAAGAAAGCGTAAAGTTCCATAATCGAAGTCAAGTTCTCCGAAAACGTAAAACGGGAAGAAATTTCCTAGAAACAGTAGGGGCGTTGCATCTAAAAATACCTCAAGTTGATCACAAAGTATCTGAATTAACTCGGGCGCCAGCGTTAGAAATGCTTCAAAACCAACAAACTGAAAACAATTTCTCCAAAACAAGTGATATATTGCGTCTAAATACGCATCAAATTAAGCGCGATTTTCCCGAAACTACTGAAACGTCTCATGTAAAATTGCTACAAATTGAAAATGATTATCCCGTAACTACAGTGACATCTCAACTGGAAATACATCAAATTGAATACGATCTCCGCGAAACTACTGAAACGTCACATGTACAAATGCTGCAAATTGAAACCGGTTTTCCCCCAACAACGGGGCGGCCCTCGTCGCTAAAAGTACGAACAAAACGACAAATTGAAGACAATTTTCCGGATACGACTGGGACGTCCGAGAAAACTTCAATATCGTCTGTCGCCCCGGCGGACGTTCCGACATCGGCGGAACCATCGAGCCGAGCTGCAAAAGATGAAGAAGATTCCGTGAATCACGACCGGGAACAGTTGAAGTTCCTTCTGGCCCGACTGGAACTGGAATGTCGACGGTTGATGCTCACAGAAGATGACACTTTCACAGGTAAGTAGTTTACGTGCTTTTGATGTGTAGCTTGTGCATGAACCTAGTTTCAGAGAGGCAAGTTCGTACGTCATTCATATCAACGCTTTCGCTCATTTACTTGTCGCAGTGAGTTACTGCCCCCTGAACATTGCAGAAAATGCGCTGTTTTTTGAGTTTTATTTCACTACAAACTTTAAGAGGTTTCAGTAACATACCAAGTGACGCCGAGGAAACTGATTTGCATGGCGTCAACATTTTAATAACCTTTTTTGGCGTACACAAAGTCGTGGTGACAACGACGCTACAGAACATGCGGACTAGGAGATGAGTAAACGAGTTCAGATGAATGACGCGTGAACTCGGCTTAAGATTAATAAAAAGTCTGTCACAGAATGTGATTCATAAACGTCAAGTATTGCTTAGCAAAGGCTTGATTTATCGCCAGTTTTTATAACGGTGAAATATATTGCTATTTTGCGTTGGAAAAAAGCTCGGTTTTAATGGAAGAACCGTGATCGATCTCGTCGTAATCTCGCTACGGTCTCGCGGTGACGTGTCGAGGTCTGCTTATTGCGCATCAAAAACGAAAACATCGAAGTTTATTTTATGTCTGCTCTTGCTGTTTGATGTCGGAAAAAATGCACAAGGTTTTAGCCAGCGTTATGACTATCTAGTTACGTGCAATAGAACACGTGCAAATTTGCTTCGTCGATGGCTTTTTTTTAAGTAATTGGGAGCAAAAACTGTCAAAATTTTAAGTTTGTTTATATAAATAAATTTTCTGGTAAAACTGCTGGGTTGATGAGTTTCTGTAGCATGTTAACTCGGAATGTATATACAGTATAAATGAAACAAGATACTGTTGGATTTATTTGTAGGTTTGTAGAAATGATATCTATAACTCTCAACGTAATTGAGACTAAACAGTAGTAAAAATCTTTTAATTTGAGTTATTAAATGTTCAAACTCCGCATGAATTGGGTGCAAAAGCTACGAAGCTTTTAAGATTAAGTATACGATGCCTAACAACGTAAGCACATTTCTATACAGTAGAAAGCACAGAAAAGAGGGTGCGTTTGGTTGGGGTCAAATTAAGCCTTCTAGATTTGACTTGTTCGAAACTTCAAACACGAATTTTGGCTTTGCCACTTTGAATCTTGTTGCTAGTGTTAGAAGCAATGCGATTACTGTGAGCAGCGTGAAAACCCCTTTACGAAGTAAGATCGTATTTCTAGAAGTCTGAAGGGTTACCGCTTCATGGCCAATGCCTGCAACTCAATTGCACGAGTCGAAGCAACAACATCTCCCTGAAGTTTTAGACAAATCGAACTTGCGAAGGCTTAATTTTGACCACCAATCGAACGCGCTCTTAATTAAGATGCTTCGCTTAGCAAGTGAAACGGAAGTTTAAATTTTGGAACATTCTTTTTCTTCAACTAAATTTACTTAACCATTTCGCTACGGAAATTCTGCTCATGCAAGAAGATTTTTTCATTTCCTCACAAAAAAATATTTCTTACTCATTATTATAACTCACCATTATTTTAACTTTAATAAATGCATACAAACTACAAATCTTTGGGAATGGCCCTGGAAAAGCTGCTCAACGTCTGAGAGCAAAAAACAATGTTGTGGTTTAGAAAACCCATAGTTGATGCTGGTATCCATAGTTACCGTGGGTACCGAAGGGGTTAATTTTTTTTAAAAGGATGCTCATTTCTAGAAATAAGTATAAACTCCAGTATTATATTTTTTAGAGACGCTCGATTTATCTAAGTGTGGTATCCATACAATAATTTTTTTACGATTACTGCTTGTAGTATAGACATAAATATCATGTGAATTTCATGTTTTTTTCACACACGTTTCGTAACTATTGATCGGACTGTACCTCTTTCAGTTGTACGGTTTTAATTCTTAGATATGTTTCTAAAAAAGGCACATTGGGTATGAACCGCATTCATTTTTTTTTGGGTGGGGGGGGATATCCCCATTCGAAAGAATCTCGTCGATTTGATGAAAAAGATCTCATTCATGGACAGTTTTGCGCTTTTCTTACAATTGTGTTGTTAGACGAATCTCTGATTTTTAAAAGGGTAGTTTACTTACCTGCCGCTCCACTGTGTTTCTCCCCTCTTTTGTAGTAATTATATACATACAGTAGTTAAAAAAATTCGTTAGATCTTCCAAAAGTACATAGCTTCTGGGACACCCATTTTCTTGCATTTTGTGATCATAACTCTCCTTATAATTCGTCTTGAATTGATTCCTTACATATAAGCAGGGTTTATTTGAAAGAAAATTCACAACTATTCAGATTCCCTGTTATACTATAAGGTCAATGAAAGAAAAATATATTCTGGGTAGCTATCAGCGACTTCTGTTATGGTTTATAATGTACATCCATGACACTCTGGTCAAGCAAATTCAATGAAAGAACAAATTTACAAACTGCGCAAATCTGGATTTGTGACTTATTGCCTATTTTGAATTCACAAATACAGGAAAGGTGTATAACTTCACTTTAGAATATACCCTTCATAAAAGCTCCAGTTTTGTTCTAGTTTTCAAGTCGCCACCTACCATTAGCAAGTCAAGGTTCGAGTTCGGCAAATGATCAATGGTGGGCAAGTCAAGGACGTAATCTGTCAAGCGTCCCTAAGGAGGACGATTCTTTGATGGCGCGACAAAGTTTAAACGCGAAAACTTTTGCCCTTTCAGACTAACTTTTTCCTAATGCAAGGTTGCGATTGTAGAAGTTTTGCTGTAAACAAAGTGGGCTTCCCTGGCCAGAGGATCCAATGGAATTTCAAAGTGGGTATACGGGAGGGCCCGCGTAGGTAAGGTTTCTTTTCCCAATATCTCTAAGAAATTTTTTAACGGTGGTTCGCGTCCATAGTTGCAAAAATAAGAGGTATCCCTGAGTAAGGAATCCATTTGAAACTTGCAAAAAATTAATGAAGGAATAGAAAATAACTGAAGATGATATGCCTCTCTCGAATGAGGACATTGACCTAAATGTGAAAACTATAAAGTAAATAGAGCGTTCATAATTGTTTATAAAGAATTTGGCGTTTACTTCCTATATCAAGCATGGTGGCCCATAAAGAGTGTACCCTTTTAATTAATGTTTTACACTTATTTTTAAATTATACTGGGAGGCCCATGGGGAATATACTCAACTCTTTCTATCGGTTTTTCCCGATGCTTTAAGTATTTACCATAGGGACATATTGGCATGTACTATAAGGACATACAGACGTGTACCAAAGGGATATAATGCTATGTATCGTAGGGACAATTAGACATTTACCATGGGGACATGTGAACATTTTCTATGTAAAGGGACATAGACACCACAGCGACGTATGAACATTTATCATAGCGGTATATGCATGCTTACCACAGAGGCATAGCCAATATCATAAGAAATCAATACCTTTATTTTTTAAGAATATTAGCAGTTCATCTGTGTCGTCACCTAGGTGGCTATAGGTAAACATACCCATTTGAAACATCATTAACTGCGGTCTTTGACCTCTACAGCATTGTATACAACAGAAGAATAGCGAAATTGGTGGTTCACAAATTCGCTAAAATTTTTGGTTTTTTAGTGGATTTGGTAGAGGTGCGAATGGTTGAATGAGGTACGATAGGTTAGATGGGAGCGTTTGGTTAGATGAGGTACGTTAGGTTAGACTGGGGTGTTGGGTTAGATGAGATACGTTAGGTTAGACTGGAGTGTTTGGTTAGATGAGATACGTTAGGTTAGACTGGAGTGTTTGCTTAGAAGAGATACGTTAGGTTAGACTGGAGTGTTTGGTTAGATGAGATACGTTAAATTAGATAGACACGTTCGGTTAAAAGAGGTACATTTCATTAAATGAGATGCGTTACCCTCGGGGGCATAAGATGGGCCATACTTTAGGTTAGTTTAGATACGCCCTTCCCCTGTCATGGGGAGCTGTACCCCAGGGGGACCATGTCGGTTACCTCAGCCATTAGCTAGGCCTTCGTGACATCTTTCTTTAAGGCCCACTTGGCTTCCTTCCGACTTCATACTCGTGCTGATCTTAGGCCGGCCATACACTATCCGGTCTACCTGTCAGGTACGCCTGAACAGTCATACCGGACAGGTGTACCTGATACCGAAGGAGCACACACACTCTTCAGGTATACCTGACAAGTCTATCAGTTGAACATGGATTCTCGAAGTGAGGCCTCAGGCTCTATTTCCTGTAATTTGGCTAATAATTTCTTGTAAGCTGCATTTCTCCTGTCTTTGTCGTGGTAATCATCACATTTGACTTTCCATAAACATGATTCACTTTTGTAGATGTCAATAAATTTAACGACGATTTCACTAATTTTTTTTAGACATTTTAACTATAGCTAGTGTTGTTATGAATAACAGTAAAGTTTCATCTGTAAAGAAATTAAAATTACAGCGTTTAACCAAAATAACTCAAACCTACCCCATAAAAGTGATGTTAATAACTGAGACCTGTTCAGGTATACCGGATGGAACCGCCATACACACATCAGGTTTACTCGCCTGTCCGGTCGAAAGAATTAAATTTTCATANTTCGCGTCCATAGTTGCAAAAATAAGAGGTATCCCTGAGTAAGGAATCCATTTGAAACTTGCAAAAAATTAATGAAGGAATAGAAAATAACTGAAGATGATATGCCTCTCTCGAATGAGGACATTGACCTAAATGTGAAAACTATAAATAAATAGAGCGTTCATAATTTTTTATAAAGAATTTGGCGTTTACTTCCTATATGAAGCATGGTGGCCCATAAAGAGTGTACCCTTTTAATTAATGTTTTACACTTACTTTTAAATTATACTGGGAGGCCCATGGGGAAAATACTATACTCTTTCTATCGGTTTTCCCGATGCTTTGGGTAGTTACCATAGGGACATATTGGCATGTACTATAGGGACATACAGACTTGTACCATAGGGATATAAAGCTATGTATCGTAGGGACAATAAGACATTTACCATAGGGACATGTGAACATTTTCTATGTAAAGGGACATAGACACAACAGCGACGTATGAACATTTATCATAGCGGTATATGCATGTTTACCTCAGAGGCATAGCCAATATCATAAGAAGTCAATACCTTTATTTTTTAGGAATATTAGCAGTTCATCTGTGTCGTCACCCAGGTGGCTATAGGTGACCATACCCATTTGAAACATCATTAAATGTAGTCTTTGACCTCTACATCATTGTATACTGCAGAAGAATAGCGAAATTGGTGGTTCAGAAATTCGCTGAAATTTTAGGTTTTTAGTGGATTTGGTAGAGGTGCGTATGGTTAAATGAGGTACGATAGGTTAGATGGGCACATTCGGTTAGAAGAGGTATATTTGGTTAAATGAGGTGCGTTTCCCTCCGCGGCGTAAGATAGGCCATACTTTAGGTTAGTTTAGATGCGCATATCCTATGTCATGGGGAGCTGTGCCCCAGGGGGACCATGTCGGTTACCTCAGCCATTAGCTAGGCCTTCGTGACATCTTTCTTTAGGGCCCACTTTGCTTCCTTCCGATTTCATACTCGTGCTGATCTTTCTTACATCTGTTCTTCCTCTTCTTTGCCGACTAGCTGTTCTCATGCACGTTGATCCTATTTGGGAACACCCTCGTGCATGGGTTCCACGTGTCTATCGTCCTACTATATGTCCCTTCTTTCTTCCACTTTGATATCGCCTTTGTTGTGAAAACGAAGACTTTATATTGAGGTGCATTAGGTGAAGCGGGTACGGCTGGTTAGAGGAAGTGCATTTTGGGAGATGGGTGCATTTGGTTGGATGTCGTCCGGCTGCATGTTTCATCTTCAGTTGTTCAGACAAAATTCCCTGACACATCCCATAACGCATTCCCACAATATTGAACTTATCCTGGATGGTCAGCCTACGATCTTCCCGGATCTATTCGGCGGTATGCGGGTTGACGGCCGTCGTGAACAGGGATCACGGTCAACTGTTGTACTGCCATGTTGAAATCGTTTCAATCATCCATAATTAAGTTTCTCCGTGACCTAATGCGTCTCCCCTAAATCTCAATGCTTGCTTGAACGTTTGATGTGTTTTCCAGTGGGTTTCCCGCGTATGAAACAAAAGTTTACGCAAACTCGTTGCTTTCGGGTATCTTCCTTCGTCCATTTTGTATATCACGCAACACACTACCGGCAAAAATGTGCATACAACGTAGGGTTAGAGCCTAGCATGGAGCCGCTCGAGGTGCTGACCCACACCGAACGTATGAGGTACCATCTGACGACGTTTCATCGCACTAGCTAATTTTTGCGTTCACTGGCATTCTGGAACTGTGGGGCAGTGCTTCGTGGTAAACTAACGAGTGAAATACATAATGAAACACATGGCAAATACATAAAAATAGATAAAGTCATGGGATTCCAACGGAAGGCAGCAGCGAACAAAATGAGCATGCGAATAAATGATGAATATACGAGTGCTCTTCACCAAGCCACATTATTTCGTGTAAATCTAGAAACAGCGACGAATGTACTCCATTGCAATTTGTTGACCTTCTCGCTACGGAAGCCTTACATTTGGGACAGTTTATTTATATAGTGTAATAGTTTATATAATTTTATATAGAAGAATACCGTTATACTGCTCATACAGAACATTACGTACTATCCATAATAGTTCACCCGTATTCTTGTTTCAAATGGCATAAACGAAACTTGAACAATGTTTGAAATGGCCAGCAAAAATTCCGACAAACACTGAACGAAAAAAAAAAATACGGGTTTGTAGAGTCAAAAAGAATGTTGGTATGTGGAGATACCCACCGTAACTACAGCGGAATGTTGGTATGTAGACCAGGTCCCAGGTACCTTTGTTCGTTGAAATGTCAACAAGAAAACTTCGAAATACTTTCAAGTTCTGACAGCCGTTTGCTCCGGCAGTTGCGGATTTGCTCCAGCTCTGAGTACAAGTCTGCGTCGAAACTTTTGGTTTGCGCGGAAGTTTTCTTGTATTGACCTTTAATCTCGCACTGACGGCCATATTTGGGGAGTGCCCTGTTCGTTCGGGGTCATGGAGATAATCGAATTCGCTTAGCTTTAACTTACGTGAGACTTTAATCCGGGCCATTAATATAAATTTATATATATTATTAACTATATGTTTATCAGGTGTGTACCCTTAGTGAAGGCACGCTAAACAGTGCCTACCATACATGAAATATACTATCAAGTAGGTAACCAAAAAAATATTGATGCAGATTTTATAGTGAATTGTCTGACACAAAAACGTCAGAGCTTTCTTGGTTAACTGATAACAGTTAGGTTTCTCTTTTTTAATGAAATATGTATGTAATGTACAATTATGGTACCAAGTAAGATCGTTATGCACTGGGTTCTTGCAATATTATAATTTTTTGATATACTAACATGTGTCCAAGAACGCTTAAACAGCGTATTCACTCTCGTATATTCTGCCGCACTTTTCGATAACAACTACTCTGAACATTTTCTACGGCACGAGCCTCAATTTAATGTACATATAATTAGGTAAAAATACTGGAAGTCCTCGATTTAGACCACCCTTCTTTTGCGCATTTTTCTTACTTTGGTTGAAAAATTTTTACTAGCCTACCATATAATCGATATGTACTCTCTTGATTCACGATAACATGTATCGAGTACTCTAAAGTAAAAATTTTTAACTTAAATAAAAATACTTCGTGAGACAAGGATGGTCTAAGTTGAGGATTTCCTGTGTAGATATATTGTGTTGTGTCCCCAGGATGCAAGAGAGTGTGGGACAAGGCGCTGTGTTGGCCTCCTACCCCAGCAAACAGCACATCTAAACAGCCCTGCCCCACCTATATCATTGGCATGGAGAATGACCAGGTGAGGTTCTGCACCTACATAGTGCACCTAGACAAGTTGAAAATAAATGGGTAATGCATCGTGACAGTACAAACATAACTTTTGAAGCTAAACAGTATGTATTGATATAGATATCTACCAACTAGACAAAGTGAAAGTAGATAATGTGCCTGATATTTCTCCCTGAGATTAGTCCTATGTCTAGATAATGGGCAGAGAATTAGCACGTATTACTATAGCGCCTAGAGCAGGGGTGGACAAAGTTTTAAATTCAGGGGCCAAATGGACTTTTAACATTTAACGGAAGGGCCGGACCAGTAAGCGATGAATGCATATCAGTTATTAACAATAAAAAAAACAACGTCTGGAATTAGAAAAAAATGATGTTTTTTTACTGCAGATATGAAATTTTAGAGTGAATCTTGTAATAAACGTTTAAAATGGGTTAACATATCAAAGATCCAACCATCTTCGAGGGCCGGATTAAAAAGAAGTAACGGGCCGGATGTGGCCCGTGGGCCGAAGTTTGCATAGCCCTGGTCTAGATAATGTACGGTAAAGCAAATAACGTACATCCTGTAATATAGTGCGTCATGCCTCCAGAGTCATACTCTAGCTAAATGAAACTAAATATAGATTTTATTGAAAACACATGGTGATAGGGTACAGTGCACGAGACATAGCTTATTATCGCTATGTATGCATTAGATGCAAAGATTGGGTAATGCCATCATTAGTTTCAATACACGCTATAATGCATTGCCGCCCCTGGTTTGGCCTTTGTATTGTAGGAGTTGGCTCTGCTAGCGGCTATCTAAAGTCTAGCCTTGAAGGTGCTGTAAAAAGACAAAATCATACTGTTATATCCAATAAACGTTACGAGGTGTGTATGAAAAGTTACAAGCCTCAGAAAAATTGAAAGGTATAAGGGATTTTGATCATTTATTTTTTCAATTTTATTGGATTTTTCAAGTGAATTTTCCATTTTATTTTTTCAAATCCCAATTTTGGCTGAAATACTTACAAAAGGTTTTTTTTTTTCTCATAGGTTAGACCATGCATCAACGCTTCTTATACAGCGATGCTTAAGACTTTCCATACGCCCCTTGTAAATACAATGCTGTTAACATTGCACCCGTTGCTTTAATTTCAATTATTAGAAAAAACTAGGGTGAATTTTCTTAGTAGGATTTCTACAGAGTTTCTCTGTGTTCGCTAAAAACAAAGTCTAAAGTTGGTTGATTTTGCCTCCGCCATTCTCAATAATATTGATAATCTATAGAAAGAAAAAGTGTTGCCCTCAAAGGTTATTGCCTGTTGGTCTCGTAGGTGTGGGTACCTAATGATCATAGTTGCACTAACTTCTTATGTGTTTGCATCCATGTTTTCTAGCATGTAAGTCTACGTATATATTATTTTTTTTATTCCCCCCATCGCTACTTCACTTCCAAACCCAAGCATTGCATGCTATTATTCTGATATTCATCCGTTGTGCACAATTTTCACCATCACAACCGTCGCAAACCGTTATTTTTAAATACCGGTGTGTAATTCGAAATGGAGTGAATTTAAACGAGCCCGTTTGTCTGTTATCAGATGTGTTCTAGTGTTAAGAAAAGCAAGTTGCTTAACCTTGAGAAAAGAAAGTTTGATACCTCAAGAGGTCTCTGTTAACAAAAACAATGTTTTATTTATCATACTTCATATAAGAAGAAAACATTTGACTTTAAGCTCCAGTCTTGAGGACACTTGACTAACACATTTTTGACAGGTTAATTATCCAACCTGGTGAACCGCCGCCCGCCGTGTGTAGTGTTAGATCAGTGATTCCCAAAGTTCAGTTTTCTACGGACCCCCTGCGACATTGCCCTGAAACACCCCTCCCCTCATTAAAATGGCATCAACTTAGTAAATTACTTGCTGATTGAGTATTGTTTAAGTCGATGGCATCCAGGCTATTGCTTTTCAGTTAGTACAGAACGGCAGAGGCATAACAACATACGCCAAACATAGAATTACTCATGTCACAGTCACGTGACATCTCAGCTCAGCAAGTTTTCACCTATAATTCTCTTGAATTCATTTTGACTCGCCCTAGAGGACTATTTGCGTTAAATGATTGTTAACATATTCCGTTCTCGCCGTTTTTGAAAAAAAACTCAGTTTTTTTTTTGTCACCGTGCAAAAGCATTTGGGGGTAACTATGCCATTATTAAAATTTTTCAATTTCATTAAATACATATATGTAAGAGTTATATTTTTTCCTCATTTAACATTGAAATATTCGGTAATTTTGATCATCTATGGGATAAACAATGTAATATTGCCAAAGAAGCTCCAAACATCATAAACCAGTAGGGGGTCCATTGGTTTATATGCTCCCCCAATGAGAACCACTGTGTTAGATACTCACTAATGGCATACGTAATACTTGAAGTGTTTTGATGGTTGTTATCATGAAATTTGCGGAACACCAATAGATTAGATTCAAAAAACTTGTTTTCGAAAACAAAACGTGTTTAAACTGAGCACATAAATATTCAAAAAGTTAAAAATCTGCACGGACTGCACCGATTAAATACATATCTGCAAACCAGGTAAAATTCTAGGTATAAGCAACTTGGTAGGTATGAAGTTTTTGGCTATTAGCAGAGGCTAAGTAAAAAAGTGCCACGTTTTCCAGTTTTCACTTTTTTATGTAAAATATTTTAATACATATTTTCGATACCCATACTTTCTTTCTGTCAAGATTTCGGTAAACCATGATCATGCCTCTTAGTAGACATCATTTTTTATGTACCCTTTCAATTTTTTACATTTACTAGCATTTTTTCTCCAATTCTTTGTTTCCTGACTTGCCATTCCAACAAATTCACCTTCCTGCACGGGCTCATTTTAATATGCAGATTACGTGTCTCTTTCTCTTCTTCACCTGTCAAGAGTAGGGAGACTTGCGCGTACATCTACCGCATTTTTATTTCTGTCCTTTATTTTTAAATCCTACGTTTTATTACTAATTTTGTCCATAGAAAATATGTCATATACTTTCTTGGTTCTCTAATCAATGAGTTATTGCTTCGAAATTATCAAATGTAAGTTGATCTGATAGTTTCTTTTGTCTTGATGACCCTTTAGCTTAGACGACTTAATGTTATTGCTCATTAACTCAGTTATTTCTTGTGTAACTTTCCCTAATTGCTTACTCGCCCTTAAAGTTCCCTTGTTTTGTCCAGGGCTTTGCTCGAAAAAGATGCGAGATGGATGGCCGCTGGGGTAAAAAACCTCCAGTTTTACCCCAAATTCTCAGGACCAACTTGACGACTAATGGCTCTGTCGCTCCTGCCACTAGTTCCAGCTCCCTAGCGCCAGGAACTATTACTAGTGACGGTGGAGCCACTAGTGCCCCAACCTTGGCTAGTTACGACGCTGTCACAGCCGCTAGTGTTGCGAATGCAGCAGATAGCTACGCTAGCGACACCTCTGTAACTACAGTGACTAGTTACACTATAACTAGCGGGGTCTACGAAGTGAGACAGAACCCGATTGTGGGACCCACCGACGTGGGTTGGACAGACTACTCGCAGTGTCTGCACGAGCCCGAGCCCGAGGAAGAGGACCTGTCGCTGATGATGGTAAGTACCATTTGGCAGCGTGATATCACGTGACCAAAGCAAATCATGCGTCACGTTGCTGCCAATTATGCTTCGACAGGCTCCCCAACTCGAAACTGTCGACTCGATCCTTTGATTGGTTGAAGAAGCTGTGACGTTACTGACACAGATATGAACACAATCAGATATTTTTTTTAATATTATCACGAGAAAGTTTGCGTTAACGATGACATCACAGTCGATAGCTTCATTGCATCATATGTTCGTAGCCATGATACCAGCGTGATGTGGATACCTCCAGCGGCGCTAAATTTCAATATAACTCAAAATCATTGGGTCTATTGCTCTTGTCTATAGCAATAACGTTGCCAGCTCAGCAAGACAACAGACAATGATGACGTCACAGCGATCTCGAGTATGTTGCGAGGCTCGCTTAGAAATTATGCGTCTGTGTCTTACTCTGTCTGTTGTACTGATTTTACTAAAAAAAATATGTCCTTACAAAATATGTCCATATCTACAGTTAAATGTGTTGTAGATTCAAAGATAGGAGTAAAATTCAAGCGTGCTAAAATTAAACTGACAGATAATGTTCAAATGTAATTAGTTGTAGACAAACGAAACAGGTAAATATGGAGTATTTTCTTCAAACTTGTGAAAGCTGAATATTTTCAAAAGTGGAGTTTTGACCTAAAACAAAAAATAAAGCCTGGAGCTGGACTTTTAAGGTGTAGCGTATACATGTATCTTAGCTGCGCCTGAGTGACGGTGTCACTTAATTCTCAGAGTTTCATTGTACCATTTCAGTAAAATTGGTTCTAGCTTCATTAGAAAAAGGCCCACGAGCGTGAACGATGAAGAAGTGCTGATGTAAATTTTACAATCGTTCTTGACTGTCGTGTACACAACCCTATCAGAATTTTGAGCCTCCCAGCAGCTGATATAATAAATCAGCTGCTATAGGGCAGACAAAATTCGATAGGGTTGTCGTACCCGTTATAGTGAAGCGAAAGCGAGGAAGTATAGGTGATCGTGTCGCTCTGTATCTGTGAGTCTGCGGCACACGGACGTCTGTTCGTCCTTAGTGTCTGCAAACTTATGTCCCGTGATGTTGTGCTGTGCTACGGGCTGTGAGTTTCCGCCAGAACACTAGTGTTATAATGAACTAGTGCACCGGGCCGTCATTAAGTGACGGCAGAGAATAATTGCTTCAGCAAAACTCCAGTTTCTTTCGCTCTTCTCCTGTTTCTTGTTTCAGGGAAATTTTCCCTTTTCCTACCCGCAATTTCTTCTCGGTTACCCATGATGAGCTCAGAAAAAGTTTGTTCGGGTAGCCTAAGGTAATGCAGTCTGGTATCTATGCTACCCCTAGTGACCTAATAGATACGTCAGACGTCGCAAGTCACTGAGTCTCAAGTCTTGGGCTTTCAGAAGTTTAGCGAGGTAGAGTCCGCACTTGGAGTAAATCATCATTGATTTTGTTGTTATTGTCTTGAGATGGCATTATATTAGATATTCAAGAATGCGATGAGAAGCACAAAGAAGAAATTCTGTTACCCACGACGTACGTTTCGCTGTCCTCAGCTCATCAGGTGGGAGGCTTTAAGATGGTCGAATTTCAAATCGTTAAATTCTGCAAAAATTTCGGCAGGTTACCACAGTGAGATGTAGCTGTGATACCGAGAATTCCAAAGCTTAAATATAATTTTCAAACTAGCAAATGTTTCTTGAAATTTA
>LQNS02001155.1:14281821-14291935 GCA_001587735.2 Parhyale hawaiensis
CATTCGTTTGATTGTTTCATATTTTTAGTATAATGAAAATTTTTTCCATCAAGTCTGACCCTCATTTATGGTAGATGCAAGTGCTTCGAAGCGAGCAGCAGCAGCAGCAGGTGAAGCGACAGGTGCACGCTCACACTGCACTAGAGCAGGTTTTTTATAGTCACTGTATCCAGACAGCGAGAGAGTTTTTTTACAGGCGGATGTTCAGTTCTCTATGATGTTATGGAGGGACTGAAATATCTGAGATCTCGGTTTAATCACCGCTGTTTGATTTGATATATTAGGTGTACCAAGTAATAAATGCACTCCTATTACATTACGTTACGAAAAATGACTTTCGATGGGATACTATATTAATTCTGTAAACTGGTGTTTTTTTAATATTTACTGTAGTATAGTAAAACGAGAGTATCAAGATAAGCGTTCCATCTGCAGCGGACGCGGAAGAGGAACGGTTGTCTTGATACTCTCGTTTTACTATACTACTAGTATCTTGCAACAGTGGAGTTGTCACAGGGCAGGGCGGATGGGGGGGGGGGGGAGCCCACCATGTGACGGGCGTCCATGATGGTTTTTTAAGTGATCCACTGTTTTGTCAATAAAATGCAATTGACTCTATAAATTTGACTTTACTGGGTCTTTCTTAACAAAAATATGGTTTTCTGTTATATACTATGATTCCTATTTGAACTAGAGCACTCTGAGAGCGCATACCTCCGCCAAGTAAGGCAACGGTAACGAAAAATTCAAATTGGCTCTGAAACCATTTGTTTTTTGTATCAACACCAAGATCTAACCATTTGCGCCTTGAAACCGTTCTATTATTATATTATGAGTTTTCCCGCCTTAGCCGAAAGGAGCACCTTGAAACAGTATTAACCGCTTCGACAATTTTCTTAAAGCTCTGTTCATTACTTGTCGAGTTATGCTGCTGACAAACATAAGGCGAACATACAAACGAACCAACCGATCTGCACTAAACTTCAATCATCTATGTCTTATAACATTACTGACAAAAACTTTGAATTTCATACAGATTCATATAGAACGTGACATTGCGTTATTGGGCTGACAAGCATAAAATCAAACAGATCGACAAACGAATAGATCATCACAAAATTTGGTCATTTGCTCTTCGTAATAAACTTGAAAACTCCTTTAAAATTCATGAAAATCCGTCTATAGCTTCGAGTTTTCTTGGTGACAGTCGGACAAACACGACAAAACCATAACCTTCTCACCGTAGGTGGAAATATACTTGCAATCTTTACGCCAAAATGCTTGTGTACACTTTTTTATTATCTCAGTGAAAAACAAAATGGCATTCGACATTGTTTTGTACGGTTGATGGTCCCGGGCATAGGACGAGCTACAAATCGCTGTCCCTAGTTTAACCACCGATGTCGAAAGGACCGCTCCCTATACATTGGCTCCAGCTGTTAGATCCGGGCAGTCTCCCGGCACCAGTGTTCTAAATTCACATCCAGACTTAACTTTGTAACAGCGAGGTGGATCCCACAGTTCGCTGTCGAACAGCGCTATTCCAATTGAAGTTTATTTCGTTAGGAAAAGTATTCACAGGAAAAACCATACCTTTTTTTTAATTAACTGATCATTTTGACCTCCACGTTTTATTTCACCCAAACTCTGGACATACAATCGCCCATCCGAGAGAAGATTGCCTTATGAATAAATTAACCAAAGCTTTGCATTAATGAAGCATGTGGAAGTCGATAATATGCTGATCAGAATTTTTATTGCATACTTGATGCGTATTACGTAACTTCAGTTCAGCAACTCCACTGTAGAACAGAAAACCTTGACCCTACTCGTACTAGGCTGTGCTGCCTCGCAACAAATGTTTTTCCCTGTATGAATCTATTGTAATAACTTTCGCCCATTTTTATAAATAATTACCTGAAATATTTCAGTTTAGAAGTTAACGCTGAAATATGTTTTTTAATTGGAATTAAAGTTTGCCCTTAAACTTGTACGTTTTTACTTAAATAGTAAATATTCCCTCAGAAATGCAGTGTTTTTATTTTACAGCTCCTAAAAATATTGGACGTTAAACAAAACGAAAATGTTACAGTACATATTGTATCGTTTGTGATACGCACACTGAAGTGCAGAATTAATGAGATATTCTTCAGTGAAAACTTTTGGCAAAAAAAAAAAAAAATAGAGGAAACGAGGTAGTTATTCTTACCAGAAAATATCATGACGAAAAAATTGTAATACATTAAGCGATTCCGCTAAATTTGAGCGCAACAATGGCTATTGGTTAATTAAAACCTTAACACGCCACGTTTTGTAACTGAGATAATATCACGGAGGAGTGTTAGATAATACTAACTACAGGGTTTTTTTTTAGGAGGAAGAAGAGAAAGTAGATTAGAAATATGTAAGAATCCACACAAGCAAAACCAACGTAGAAGAAAGTAGAGAGTCTAAAAAGAAAAGGAAGATCGAAACTAAGGCCGTCGGGGGACGAGAAAAAAAGAACCCTTAATTAAGATTGAAAAAATATACTGTGAAGAACTCATTGTTAGCATATTGCTGCGACACCTAATATTGGTAGAAGTGTTTTAAAAACTTAGGTATGTCTGGATTTCTGTCAGTCGGAGTGACACCTGTGGCATAAGGCGGACAATTAATTGCATGACTACAAAAATTGCACGAGTGCAGCAATTATGAAAATTCTACTAATACTCTTCGCAAATAACGTCGCCTGGACCTCGTCCGAAATTGCTCATGATAACAAAGTTTAGGTTCACTAAAATCTCGTCAAATTAAGTTGCCAGATTTTTACGTCGATAATAACTAAAAATAGAAAATATAACCAACGCATGCAGACTTATACAACTTATTCCTTGATCAAAAGAATGTTTATAGCAACCGTATAACTTTTTTTCTACTGACGTATATTGCGGCAAGATACGTGCGTATGTACACATTTTGCAGCTAATTGTAACCCAAGCATAGAAATTTAAGAAAAGGAGGAGGGGGGGGGGNACTTTAGACAGCAAGCTTACTAACTTGTAGTGCATATTGTACCTCATTATTACTTATTAATACAAATATTATTACTGTTGTTGTTGGTATAATATTCCTATTTGAAGCCTTCTTCCCCACAGCGCACACTGTGACTCAATGACAGAGCGCAAAAATTGACGTACATGGTGCCACTATAAGCGTGGAACCCACGCACGAGGGTGTTCCCACACAGGATCAACGCGCATGGGCACAGCAAATCGAGAGAGAAGAGGAAGAACAGAAGAAAATATCCGTAGGATGAGTATGAAAGTGGAATAAAACAGAATAGGGGCAAAAATTGAAGTCCAAAAGGTCTAGCTTCAGCTAAAGTAACGTATGGGTTCCCCTGGGGGTCGCTGCTCCCCTTAACTTAGGATGGACGAACTTATCTTAACCCAACGGCCTGTCAACCATTCTACGCCTCCTGAGGGGTCATATCACTGTTACTAGTCTCGATATAATGTGCAATATGATACATAACACACAGTGACATAAGTTAATCTATTCCGTCTCCCTCTACAGATCAATATACACCATATACCTCCTTAACCTGGCAAGTGCCTATATATGGTCACTTTTATAATGTTAAACATACGAGCTGCTCGGTAAAGGGTTACCCGGAGATATATGTTTAAATAGACATCTTTTCTAAAGTCTAATACCATTACGAAAATAGCACAACAACAACAACAACTATTAAATCTAGGGATTCACTTTTTACAGTTATGGACAAAGTTCAAAATAGCGACAATTTGCCGTACGAAATATAGTTTACCTTAAAGTTAAGGTGGCATCAGACGCTTGGTCTCGTAGCCATATGCAGAAAACCCCCGGTTACCATAGCTTCGAACAACATAAAATTCAATAAACATAGCCTCGATTTAGATACTGACACTCCGATTAAGATATGAAATTCACACCGTTCTTCAATTAACATTGTATTCAGACGACATAGAAAGTTTTTCAGTAACTACTTATTCGATTAACAGGGCTCAACATCCCCAATGTTAATCGGGAGTTAGCTGTATATGAATATATTTTTTACATTGGGTAACGTTCAACTTTCTGTACTTTTGCCCCGGTGCTATTTATAATAATGAATAAAGAAAGAAGCTATTTCCCAGGAAGCCGCTTTACGCCATGCAACAGTTCTCCACAACACGCGTGCTTTCCACAGGGCAAAATTCCCATTATTTCCAAGCAACAAAATGGTCAATGTTCCATACTATAAAATGTCTATTTTTCCATTAAAAAAAAATTCGGTCTCTTCTTTCTAAATAACAAAAATGTTCGATTTCCAAAGTGACAAAAACACCCAATCTCCCACACTTACCAGATCCGCACTCGTATTCATCTCATCGTGATGCCGTTTAGTCTACTGACTAAGTGAAAAATTAGAAATGTTAGTGACACATAAACACAATTAAGATTTCAGTAACTAACGGGTACAATTTAAAGAAAAAGGAAGGTATCGAACTCTTAAGGTCGAGAAAAAAATATAAATGTTACGCAAAAATAGAAAGACCATAGAAAATAACCCATAACTCAATTTAAAGAGGAGGAAATGTCCCATAACCATGGGAAAACTACCAGTGGTACGTACCTATATGTATGAAAGCTTATTTATAACACAAGTTACATATTAATAGTAAAGTAATAATTCGGTGGTAAATAAAAACATGTTTTCGCCATTATACACACTACACAGGCAATCATTAAATGTACCAAATGACGAGCAAATTATAAATTGCTGTTAATAGTAGGAAAATTGTAGAAAGAAACCACAGACATTCAAGATGAATTATATCTGGGTTGTGACAATTTCAGTAATTTGCACGGCAGTTAGAAAATAGCTTACAGCAGCACAAGACAGAATTAGGGTAATTATTATTCACCCTATGGAGCTCAGCGTCATTTATAGAAAACATTGCAAACTAAATCTGACAGACGTCGGCACCTCACAGTCCGCGACCCACTAAGTCTCACTTCAGTGAACTTGATGTGCCCTAAAATATACAGATTAATTCCCAGGATAAACGATCGAGGAGCAAGACTAGGTCCCGTCTCAGAAGGAGTCTACCAATAATCAGTTCATTTTCTTTGAATGGGGTAGAAGAAAATGTATTCAAGGAATAACTTGAACATTGTGAAGGACACATACACGCACCGAAATGCTATAAACAGTACATGCTCGCGGAGCCTCAGCGGGCTACACTAATACTATTCCTACTAGTAACTAATGCTTTAGTAGGTAATTACAGGATTGAAATAAAACCTCGCCATCCCTAGACCAGCTAGTTGAAGCCTCCCTAGTGGCAGCAATGGTATATCTAGAGTGGAGAGGAAATACAGTATGTTGATGCAAATGTGGAACCCACGCATGAGGGTGTTCCCGTACGGGATCAACGCGCATGAGAACAGCAAGTTGGAAACGAAGACTAAGGACACAACAAAATATTATCAATTGGAGTTTATAAACAGAAGCGCACGCCAAGTGGACCTGTGGAACATCCAAGAGGCATTACTCCCTATGACATAGGATAGGGGAACCCAACAAACCTATTTCCCTTCCCAGGCCCCCCGAGGAGACCCTAACCATATCGTTCGCCGTAGCTCACCGAACCAATTAAAAAAGGACATGTAGTAAGAGCATGCCATGCACGGTCGATAACCTCAAAAAGTGAGAGCATACTGGAAAAGAAGACATAACCCACAATATAAGGAAAAGGCGGAACCGCAATGAAAAAAGTGGAAAATGAAACTGTATTAAGTAGGATTATTAATTTGTTCGTTTCAGCTTTCAAAGATAAAAACTTGCTTTTCAGAAGAGGAAAAGGAAGAAACATGTCAATAAAAGGGGGAGCTCAGAGCAGGGAAATAACAAATTGGAAAAAAAGGAACAACACAGTGAAGACTGTCAGTAGAATTAGGAGAAGAGGAAGAACATTGAGCAAGAAAGAAAGATGTCCTTCAGGCATCTTCCTATCGAAATTAGAACTCTAGCGAAAATAATGAACTTACTTCTCGCAGCATAGCACAACCTCACTCGACATGAGTATGGCAGAGACGGAGTCAAAACTTTCTAGACACAACCTTGACTGAGCTTGCCTAAACATCTTTGCGTTTTCTTCCCTACAGTGGACTGTAAATAGGATAAATCCAAATCGATGATTATTAGGACTTATCTATCACCAACAAAAACAAAATCAATCCATATCGAAGAGGACAAAATAATTCCAAATTTAACATAAACAGATCCCCTCCAAAAAGAACAAAATGCGACGCTGCTTCAAACTTTAATATCTAGCACAGAACAATTTAAATAGTTTAAATAGTTGATTTAGAAAAAAAGAGCTACGGTAAGTTACCAGGTATAGTTTCGTTTGATTTGGGCATGTTCTGTTTTATTGCGATTTTCAGAGTTTCCGTACTCGGCAGCACCCATAATCTTTCAAAATTTACAGTTAAGATAAATTTTCATATTCTGGAATGTTCACAACATAATGAAGGGGGCAGATGGCAGAGTTTTGTAACATCTTGTTAGAGTCGTGGTCATAATCTGACCGTACCTCTAACCTTATCAGAACAAGATCAAGTGACCTCGCTACAAAAGTTTTTTTTTCCCATTTGGAAAAACAAAATAGGTCAAAGAACCTATCTAGCAAAATACATAGCTTGATAAAAATAGGATTAAGCTCCATAAATATTTTGCCCCACTAACCACAAGACCACCTTATCAGTTTAATTACACACCTTATTTCTACAGTTAATTATCCACACAATTCGGACAAGCACCACAATTATTGTAAGTATTACAAGCATTACTTTAAATTATTGGGTGAAAACACCAGGCTATACCACACTTGACAAATTAGTAGGTACTTTAATTGAAATACTTACATACGCAAGTATGCTGGTTGTAATAGTCTGCAATCCTACCTTCAAATATCAAAGGAGTTCGGACGTATTTACAAGAAACTCTCTCTCTCTATAGCGACACAATTTACGAAGTATATATACAAATATCAAAGTATTTATTTGTGGTTACAATGCTGGAGCTGCCATGGCCACCCCTTAGCCGATGGCAACGCTGTCATCGCAACGACATTTAATTTTAAAAATATTCCTTAACGATCTTATCTACCATACAAAACATCGAAAAACATGACGTAGAACAGTACACTGAAGGTGGTAGGTGACAATGAGAGCTGCTATGGTGACGGCGACGTCGAAATGACGTCAAGAGAACTAGATTGCTGACGCACAGCAATCAACTACTATATATTCCATCGTATATATATTTTTCGTTGAAGAGCCAGTGACAACTGAACTCTCTAAATGATTATTTCTAGTGAAATTACTCGGAGAAATAGGGTGTTATTTGCTATGTGCACGAGTCAAATATGTAGAAAAAGTGGGATGAGATCCAAAATAATGCGCACGGCAAAAAAAAAAATAACAGAGAGCATGGAAAATAATTCGCACTAATTGCAAGAGCTTAGGGAACTGATAAGATAAATGGTATATTACACAACTAGGTTTGACGGTTTTTGCATTATCTCGAGTCTGGGCACCAAGTTCTTCTAAAGACTGTTAGGGATGCGCCATTTCCACTGCAGGCTTTAAAAATAACGTGGTTTTACTCCAGTATTTCCCAAACTGCTTGTAGGAAGGTTCATAAAAGCTCCAATGCATATATACCTGTGGAGATGCCTTTATAAAACAAACTAGTAGTTCTGTGTAGTAGCTCAAAGATAGTGTGTGCACCGAAAGCTAGGATACAGTCCATTCACACCTTGTTAATATGAGTTGGACCATGCAACAAGTTTTAAAAGATCTTGCTGTATTTCCCTTCCCTATCAAAAATCTCGGCTGCCACAGAAGCTAAAACCGTTATGCAGCTTCAATGCGGCCCCAAGGTTAGTTAGAGTGGTTGCAAAAGTCCTCGCACCCACTTCTGTACAGAGTTTTACCATCCTGACTTTTAATCGATAGAGTTTTTATTATGAAGATCCATTTTTCGATGAAGTTTGGGTACATCGAAAATTTTTAGTTCTACACAATTTTCGTATCTGTAGCTGGTAGATCATAAGTGCGTCGTGCAACTAGTTCTAATTAAGGCGAATAGCGCACATTCCCCTCTAAGTCCAAAAAATGACAATTTAATGAATTATACAGAGTACAAGACAAGTAAATTAAAATTAAGTATCCTAAAAATAAAAGACACTGGAAGGAAAATACTGAGACTGGAGCACTGGCAGGTAATATACGTTATTACGAGAATATAGGTATCTGACTATGTAAATACTTAATACAATTATTTCCTACAGGTAATGAGAGCTAAACCATTCATTCAAATAAGCAAACGAGCGAAGCAAATTATTTACATGTTAAATCACCTATGTGGACAACATACCATTGAGCTATTTACATTCACTATATGACATTGACAATGCCCAAACTTATTGTAGTTTATTTATTTTAAAACTAGTATTATACATTTCAGTAATTATATATACACACACGGATGAATTTTGACGAACGTCCTCTCCATTTAATTAGGCCTTCTGCAATAGAAAAGCCATTTCTGTTTGATGAGCATTCTTTACATGAAGTAACCTTTTGAAAGACGAAATATACACAAGATCTAATATCCATTCTACAGCAAATCATTAGATATTAATAGTTTCCGAACGTGGTGATTCATTAAAAAAAAAAAATAGGTGATGTCAGTCGGTTAAATGGATACTATCCCATGTAGGTAGTTGTAGTACGAATATTTTTAAAGGTACTCTACCTACCGGCAGCTTCCATTAAGGCCAGAAATTTGGCTTGAACTTCTTGTTTTTGTTTTTTCATAGGGCACCCTGGAATGAGATACTTGTGGTTTATCTACAACTTCCGTAAATTTGCCTTGAAAATATCTAAGTGACACTCTACTATGTACCCACTCTTCTACATATATCCTATAGTAATTAAAATGGCTGTAAATGGCTCTCAAATTTCAAATTAGGCGAAATATTGTCAGAATTGGAAAATAGATGTGACAGGAGCTATCCACTGAAATGAAAGACACCAGATCTCAATTTTCAGTCAAACACTTGGTCTAAAAGATAAGGTTAGACGATACGTTAGTTTAAGGTCACCTAGCCAGTGAATTTGCATTGCACGAGAGGGGAAAAAGAATGGGCACGTATAGTTAAGAGAAACGGAAACCCTTGCACGGAGGATGCCAGCGCCTGAGAACAGCAGAAATCGGGTCTAACTGAACTACATATTATGATAGCAACGAATAGTCACTTCAGCTCAAGCCGACTCTCAGTATGACTTCCGAAATGGAAGAAGCTGCTTAACAAACCTTCTCGACTTTTTTCAAAAGTTACGGATATTAAAGATGAAGAGAAGGGTGCAAACCTTTTGTATCTAGACTTCCAAAAGGCTTTTGGTAAAGTCCCCCATCACCGGCTAATGAATGAAAAAAAAAAAAAACTTGGAAGCCCATGGCATCCAGGGACACTATTTACGATGGATCGTGGCATGGCTTACGGGTCGGCAGTAGCGAGTGAAGCTTGAAGGCGAAACGAGCGACTTGGCGCAGGTATTATCAGGGGTTCCACAAGGTTGCGTGCTTGGCCCACTTCTGTTTTCAATTTACATCAGTGATCTGGATCTTAACATCCGTAGTAAAATCAGTAAACTTATGGATGACATAAAACTATGTCATCCTGCCACGAAAAGAGCCGAGCTCCAACAAGACCTTGACCACCTCATGGAATGGAGCACAACGTGACAGATGAGCTTTAATATCGACAACTTCTCAGTAATGCACGTAGGGCTCGTGAACCCTTCAACTCCATTGAAAATGAATGGGACGGAAGTTGTTCCTGTCATACAACAACGTTACTTAAGGAATCACTATCACAAACAAACTACAACACAGTCAGTAAGTTGACAGAAGTGTGAAAATGGCAAGCAGAGTACTGGGATTCATCACCAGAAATTTTGAATACAAGTCCAAGGACATCATCGTTCCCTTGTACAAGGCATTAGTGCGGCCACACTTAGAATTTGCTGTTCA